>JAQIVE010000009.1:0-85895 GCA_034698285.1 Sminthurinus bimaculatus
ACCGTACATGTACATGTACATGAGGATTCATGTCAACTTACACTTATTCCCTTTTCATTCGTTCATTCAACAATTCAACACTAAAGGAACATTGAATATAAACGATGAAGGATGAATACATGAACATGGATTTTCAATCATTTCCCTTATTAACCCTATAACTTGAGTCGTCAAAGCTCGATGGATTTCCATGTAAGTATGTAATAATAATAATAAACTGCAAAGCTGGACTCTGTAGGCACTTTTAGAGCTTTGTCCATGCATACATTGAGTAGACATAAGCATATGCATCATACTTCATAGTCAAGAGATAAGTAGAGGTTACAAACAAACGTGGAAATCCACCCGTGTTATTATTATTATTATTGTAACTATTATATTCCCTGGTTATTTCCTCGACTTCCTTTTTACCCGTAACAAGAACCAGAGTCGGAGCCAGAACTAGAACCAGAACCAAAAACCGGCTTCATATTATTATGTGAATCTGGGCGGGTATTCCTCTCCTCTTTTTTCGACTTGTGTATTGATGGAAGGCCTCGCTAATAAGAAGGGAACTGATGACGTTTCGGAGGTGTGGCAGCCAGTGACAGTTTGACACGCGATATCTGACACAGCATTCTCTCTCTCTCTCTCTTTCTCTCTCTCTTTCTCTCTCTGCTTTCTGGCTCTCTTTTCATGTCCCATGCCATGGCCTATATCCTTTTTCGGGGATTCATCTAAAAAACGTTCCCTTATCCCTCTCTTCTCCGTTCAAGCCTATGTGTATGTATATAATTCCATTTCCATCTCTATCTCTTGTAATAAGCCCCTTCCTCATCTCTCATGCTCTATCTTCTGCTCCTTTCTTTCCTCTTGGTTCAACTTCCCCAGAGTTGGGTTTTTTCCGAATCTGGCTGAGCTTCCGTTTTTCCGACTTCATCGTCATCATCAGCAAATAGCAAATACTATACGTATAAAATAATCCTACTTGTCACGATTCCTTTTCTCCTATGTATAAACTATAGACACTTGCTTATATTGCTTATGCGGCAAGTCGAATATCAAACGTGGCAAAGTATCTATCTGGTACAAAGTCCAAAATCAAAATTAGAAGAATCGTGAATCCATGGCTAAAGAAGGCTAAAAATAAAATTGTTTCTTTTTACAAAAATGTATGTATATATGTACGTCTGCGTATTCGTAAAAGTTGAATACAACCTTGAATAAAAGTTTGAAGGGCAAGCTTGAACCATGAAGGAAACTTGTAATGATAGCAATTATCGTCATTATAATGACGGCAACAATAACCGTCTTGAAGAGGAGACATTTAAAAAAGTGAATAGGCAAGATTTCTCCAAGATTTGCAAGGCTACAAGAATATATGTATATAGAGTAAAGAGTAAAGAGCAATGGCATGGGAATCTGAAAAAATGTGCTATATAGAAGATGCGTGTCCGGAACTTTTCTTTTCTACAATACATTGTGTGTTGCATTGTTGGGAAATGTGTCTCTTAACAAAACATATCAAATCACAGGCCATCACATTACAGCACATCATTTGATAATCATAGTCATAACAACAATGACAATAATGGGAGAACTATGTGCGGATTTTACACAAAGAAGGCTGAAATTGAGGAGGGAGGATACATACGAGTATGTATGCAATATATATATACATATTCACATTCACACACAAAAAGAGAAAAGTTTTGCATGAGGGTGTCAAGAGAATAGAATGCAGGGAGAGACTCGCTCATTGAGAAAGAGTTAATGTTTTCCTGAAATTATCATGACACGAGTAGTCGACTCTCATTTTGTCATTCTTGTTGGTTGGTTGGTTGGCTGGCTGGATGTTTGCTGGGAGGAAGAGAGAGAGAAACTGCGACGTCTCATGTCACTATTATGTCCTCATCGTCGTCCAGACACATGTACACAAATACATACATACACATACATAGAACGTATCTCTATGGAAAAGGCAGGAGCAAATTCACTGGCAAATGAATGGGCAGTCATGTTTTATCAACGCCTTCACGCAAGGCAATGCAAACCCCAGCAGTCGTCGCTCTCTTTCTCTTCCTGCCTTTCTTTCTTCTTCTACTACTTCGTCTTCTTCCTTTAACTATAACTATAACTACACGGTAGCTACTTACTTAATGACTGGCGACATTTCCCAGCCCATCATTGTCATCGTCATCATCATCATAACCAACCATCACTATGTATGTACATATGTATCGTCATTCTATGACGGATTTCTTCCAACTTCAATTTCTACTCCAACTTGAGCTGTCACCGTTCACTCCACGCTGCAGCAAGTCAAGTCAATTCTGTATATGTACATAGTACATAGCATTGTAGATAGTTCACAGTTAATTTTCCTACGTTTTTTTTCACAGCTAACAAAGTTACACATGTATTTTCCTAATAGTTTCCAAGGTTCCGCAGTATGGGCTGACGACACCGGATACAACACAACACGACACGATACGATACGACATGACACAAGACGGAGATTGCGATTGTAAGGACGACGACGATGCCAACAATCATGGATAATTTAATATTTTTCTGAGTGAGTGACTCGAGATTTCGCATTCCTGTTCCCTCACATTTTTGCCTGTGCGTTTTTAAATTGAAAAAGTACAAAATGTCGTAGAACCTTCGTAATTTTGTGGTATGGCTTAATAGGAAAGGGTGATAAAAATTGGTGTTGGTTGTTGGTATCAGGATGACGATGAGCCTTTTTATTATATGTAACTCTTTCTCTCATACTCTGTAATTTGTGGTGGTTTTTTCTCCAAAAAAAATTGGGATTCATTCGTGTCATTACATCTATTTTATTAAGTCGTAAAATTTAATGGTAAATAATCTTCCACTATGCCAAAATGCTGAGCGCAAAAAAGTTGAGCCAACTAAATATCCAATCTCATCGTTGCTGTTGTATGTATAGGAAATTTGAGCCAGCCAACTCACTTAAAGGATGAGAAGTTGGCCAAAGAAGATAATAAATGAAACAAGTTGAAATCAACTATACGAGGTTTCAAATGTGGGGTTAACAGTAAATAATAATAATAATACACAATAATCATAATCATTATCGTTATGATAATACCACGTTTTGGTGATATTGTAAATTGTACATATGATGATGATATGATATTTTTTAGTTATTTTATTCCCTGTCTTTAACCTCTGCGTCTTTGTAGGGAAACGGAGGTTTTATTATTTATCCTCTGTTTTCTAAACAAGGACTTTTCAATTTCATCCAAGATAGTGATAATGAGTCCAAAAGGTGTGAAAATGATCATTATTTCATTTTGTAAGCGCGTCTCTCATGACAATAATAGATCTGGCTAACAAGTATGTAAGTACCCGACACTCCAGCTGACGAAGAATAAAAAAAATAGTACACATATGTACAATGTTCATCATTATTTTTATGATGAGTTTCCACACTCAATTTCTCTATTTAGTTTGTTTTCACTGTGGACCGAGATGGGCATAGAAAATCGTAAATCGTGGACATGAAGGGCGATATTGAGAAGTATCAAGAATCGAAATAATAATAATAATAATAATCACAATCATCATCATCATCATCATTGTAAATAAATTCTTGTTTTGAGTCAAAGCCCAAGAAAATCTCTATACAAAATAAATAAATCCACAATAAAAGTATAGCAAAAGGATTGTGACGGCGATAATGTAAATACTGTGATATGTACCTAGTACCTACATATGATGATGATACCATGAAGATATGGAGGAACAAGAAGAGAGATGATACGATATTTTTTGAAGAGTCAGCATCATGCCATCGACAAAGAAAGGGAAGAATTAAGGAGCACGCGTCGGTCACCATCACCATTCTCCATTCTCTATCTTCCTCGACGTCCAGAGAAAGAGAAAGAGAGACGCAAACTATTTATCGGCATAGTAGAAAATGACAAGCTTTGTTCGTTATGAAGCCGTTTGCAGAAAGAGCACTTCTTATACATTATACATATACAGATAGATAATAGATACACATATACAGCCTAATCATTGCATCATTAAGCGCCACCGGCAATCTCCTCTCTATAATATCACAGGACAACAATGTGAGTGTGATATACCAGAAAGAAAGAAAAAAAGAAATGAAGAAAAGCAAAGAATCACCTTTTCAAAAGGAGTACATTACTTGACATTTTTATGCTTTGAAGCTCCCTATTAATTTTTTCATTTCTGGTGCATTATCCTCTCTCTCTCTCTCTTCGACAGAGACAGAGAGAGAAAGAATGGTAAAAAATATTTAAACGTCAGGTATGCTCCAAACTCAAGCATTAAACATTCCCTTACAATTTTCATATATATTTGTGTACACTTAACTATGTAAGTACGTGTGTGTGTGTGTGTGTAGAGATTTCCTATAGAGAAATGAATGGACGATGACAAAGGAGATGCCTCGTCAGCAGCACCTCCAAGTTGGACTTACTATAGATATGTACTTGGCGGCTCAACTCCTCTTATCTCTGTATGTATATACATTTGCTCATCACTGTCAAAGGACCAGAGGACAGAGATTTTGAATTTGGACCTAGATAATACTTGGACTATAGTTATGTAAAAGTTATACGCAATCACCAAGCTTTGGTTCCTCCGCCCTATAATCCTTAATGGATATTTCAACAATTTTCAAAAAGATGAACAGCAAAATCTCCACCTCTCCTTGGTCTAATCTTCATCCGATCCTGTACTTATCATTTTATATGTATGCAGGTATACGTTTTACTCTGTGCTTCTTCTTCTCCGAGTTCACGACAAACAAGAGAATATACATACTCCAATCTACACTTATTTACTCAACAGAGAGTCACAAATAGTCAAGGATGATGACTCTTCTCTTCATGTATATTGTATATTATGTATGTATGTATCTCCTTAAATTTTCTTTTTTATCTTTTCCCTGTAAAACTATTTGTAATAAGTTGTTTCTTTTTTCATATTGAAGGCTCCTACACTTTTTGTTTTTTTTTGTTTAAACTGTGCATCAAAACGAAAATGAAAATGAAAAACACACATTCCAGCTCATAGTTTTACCACACAAACAAACATGTGCTCCTCACGACTTGTCCATTCCACGACATTGGAATTCCAGGAAAATTCCTGGCTCTCTCTATTTCTCTCTCCTCCTCCGCCTCCTCCTCCTCACATACACGTCTAATTACATGGAAACTCTGCTCTTTTTTAGCTATTTCGGCCAACTACACAACACTTTCATCGTACTGTTGAAAAAAATAGTTACCTTTGGAAAAAATTTACATTTCATTCCCTTCTCATTAAAAAACACAGAGATAGAGAGAGAAACATAGAGAGAGTCCACACCGAATAGGAGAGAGGAAAACACGATGTTTTACTCAAATTTGTGATTCAAGTCTCTCAACTTCGTGAAGATCACGCATCGTTTTAATCATTGCACACACTATGAGAAAATTTGTAAAGAAACTACTTATACATTATACACATTATGCATAGAGATACGAAGAAAAGGAAGGAGAAACTTGATAGCAATAATAATGATCTCTCCATATTATTATACCGTAGAAAAATCTCTGCGTGTTTCGTGTACTATAGAAAATGATGTCCAGCGTCGAAAGTCGAAAGAGCAGCCTGATACATACATACATACATACATTGAACAGAGATTTCAATTTGCATTTGCACTTGTAATAAAGTATATTTTTACATTTTATACCTTGGACTTGGACTTGATTGTCGCTGCTGCACTGTCGTTGTCGTTGTCACTGTCAACCTCAACTTTCATAATAATAATTTAGAGGGGACAGAACGGAGCAACAGCAACCGGTCTTGGATATTTCAACTTCAACTCCACACGCACCACGACCACGACCAAAGACCAACACAGAGTCAGAGACAGAGACAGTCAGATGAAACATGCTAATAAAGTATGAAAGCGAGAGAAAAAAAAGTCTATTTACGAGGACAGGACATTTTTTTGTCCTCTCTTGCTTTTGAACCATTTGACAAATACAAATACACGTACAACAAAACAACAACGTTCAAAAGACCACGACGACCAAGTCCAAGAAGAAAGTCATTTGAGCAAATAAATTACGAGGAAAACAACTTGAGAGCAAAGGAAACTGACTAAAATTCCTCATTCAAATTCAACCACTCAAACGAGCGTTAGTAAGTTAACCACAGCAAACAGTTAGCCAAATTTCCTCGTTAACATTAGATAGATATACAATACAAAGTATTGTCTTGCTTTTTTCTACACTAGTTAATTCATTCAACTGTATAGCTAACTAACTGTGACTTTTTTACATTATAAGTGTACAGTGTACAAACTACATGAACGGTTCAAATAATTATCATGACAATTATACGTGAAAAGTAAATCTACATACAATCATAACAACAATAGTCAACTGTTTCGTCATGTTTTTATAAAATTCCCCACATTTTCTAATGGCTAAGGACATAATATTTTTATAATAGACTTTGTACTATACTTATTTTTTCCTGTAATATTAAGATATAACATAAGTAGAAAAATTCCCTGTTTTCCTTTCCAAAACCATAAACACACACCGTAAACATTGCTAAAAGCTCCACCGTCAACATCAACTTGTATCTACAATGTTAAAAGTTAAAGTTAACCTTTATTGCATAGATATACATTATACATACACAAAAAAATTCCTGCTTGACATGAGCTTCGCATAAATATTCAATGTACAATAAAGATATCAGATTCGAGTAGAGAACGAGAGGAAGAGACAGATGAATACAGAATACAGACATACAGAAAAAACACAGAAGACCGTACGCAAACACAATATGCATAAAAAATAGTAAATGGAACTGTCGTGGCAGCTCGCGTCGTGGGTCTTCATCTGTTCATCTGTCTTTTCTTCTCCATCTTTTTCCTTCCTCTATACACTGTACAAAACTGAGGGAAAAATATTTTATCACCCAATGAGTAATAAAATTTGTCGCCTACAAGGCAAGAGGAGCAACACGTAAAATGTAAAAAGTAAAAAGCAACCAGAAACACAGACAAACTATAGACAAATTCTCCCTGTACCTTTTCCCTACCCTTTTCAAAGAATATACAAAGAAAATACATAACCAAACTGAAAACATAGACCATAGAGTACATACACTCAATCCTGTGGAAAAACTTGCACTCATCATTTAATGTTGATGTAATCGCGTATACGGTGAAGACCTTGTGCTATTTTTTATTTATCTCTCTTGTTCTTCTCCCCCACATCAAATTCTGTACAGTAAAGTATACAGTACAAAAATTTCATATGGAAAAATATGAGCTTTACAAGAAAGGCTTTTGGATAAAACCACAATCCAACTTTTAAAAGTTTCTTTACATCATATCGTGGTCGGGTATTGAAGGATGTGTAATGTGTACACAGAGAAAAGAGCAGAGTCGTTGATTTGGAAGAAAAAGCGGAAAACAGTGGCTTAGGGACTCTTCTTATGCTGTATTAGGCCAAAGTAGACAGGAAAAATGGGACTCCTTTTTTCTGCCAAGAGTAAACTTCATGACTATACATGTACATTGTACATACATAAGGTAATAAAGCATTTGAGACGGGGAGTACAAATCTTTATGTGTAGATATGTATGTATTATGTACACCTTTAGTAAAACAAAGGTTCTACTATGTATATTTCAATAAACAAAATACATATGCGTCCATAAGTACAGTATAAAATGTAACAGTTTTATATATGAGCGTCATAAACTCGGGTTGGAAATTATTACGCGGGCTTTATAGCGTGTGATAGTCGTCTCGGGTGGCTTTATATGGTTCATTCGATGATGACACTATACATTTTACAACAAAACCCATAGAGGAGCAAAATGGAATGGAAAGGCGGTACTAACACTACACACATCAGAGTGACACGGCAGATATGCCAATATGTACTATTTTCCGCCATACAAACAAATACAACACATAGTCCACGTCCACGCTCTACGTTTTTTGTTTTACCACTCCCTTTTATGTACTCACACTTTACTGCAAATCATCTATAGCACTATCTCTGGTAGATACTTGTTGTATGTTGTACGTATTCTCACCTCAAACTTTTTCTATTTATTTTGTATCCACTTTCTTGGAAAAGAGGAGTTAACCTTATTTTCTAGTCTTTATTTCTCCTTTTATTATGTATTTATTTATTTATTATTTGTCCTTTGATCCTCCTCCACCAAAAAACTGACCCTTCCACCACCAACAAACAAACAAACAAAAAACAGCAGGGAAATTGTCAAGGGTCGTTTGTTTTTGCAAACTTTTATACATATTGGGCGTATAAAAGACCAAAATTGCAATTAAAAAGGGCTGTAAATTCTACATACATAAAACCGGCGTCCTTTTAATTTTTCATCATTCCCCATCCTGCCTCACTATGTCTGTTTTTTTCTTGTACATATCTTTTTGTATAGGCTTGGGTCTAGAAGACAGATTAAGAAAAATGGGAGTGGAGAAATCAGTTTGAAACTCTTTTTTCTCTCTCTTTTTTCAAATAATAGAATATTTAATAAGCATGAAGAGTGAGGAATCCATCGGAGGGAATGAAAATTCTGGTATTATGACGCTCTAGAAAATCACATGTAGTAAAAATAAAATAGACGTTGGTGGGAAAAACAAGAGAAGAAGCGGAACAGAACATGGGAAATGTTGCAAAGGTGTTTGGATGAAAAACCAGCTGAAATTGAAACTCGGGTTTTTGAAGCTGATGTAAAAGTGTTTGTGCGTACATACAGTACATACATACATATGAAAAGAGTGCAAAAAGGGAGAGAGGAAGACAAGACAGCCTGTAGAAAGGAGAGGAAGAGAAAAGGAATATGAGAGTGTAAAATAGGAGGCATATGGTGTGTGGACTACGTATGGAGGGAAAGGAAAAGACGGAGAAAAGACAGAGAAAAGACGAAGAAAAAGAAGAGAGAACGTTTCAAATCTCCGGAGAGTTATAAAGAAAAGCTCGGAGAGTTTGCACTTGAGATTTGAAAATGGAGGCTGCCTCCGGTTAGAATAACCTGTCAAGTCTGTATTTATGAGGAGTAGAACACACATCGCACTGATCTTATATATTACCAAACCAATTTCTTTTCCTCATCTTCAAAAACTCGAGCCGAGTCGAGTCTTCTCGCCTCTTCTTCTAGCCTTCCTTCTGCTTCTTCTTCTTTTTCTGTAGCTTCCCTTTTCTTTTCTACATAAGTATAGAATATAGAATGTAGAAACAAGCTTTCACTGCAGCAAAAGCATAGCGTATACATAGCATGGCCTTCTCTTTTTCATTATTTCTCGCCGGATCCTCACTAGATAGAAGCCAAAGAGGAAAGTAGGCAAACTAGACGACATCGAAAACTAAAACGAAGGAGACAACGACGAGAACGACGACAATGCACATACTTTCACTTATAGTCATCTGCTCTAGTATCTCAACTCTTTTTCTTTTTTACACACACACACACACTCTCTCTCTCTCTCTCTCTATCTCTATCTCCCTCATGCATGCATTCAAAACCTTTCTCCAGTGTGTCCAAAGTGTGGCATTCATACATGGACGAGTTTCAAACTATCCCCTAGAATGGATTCTTTTCCAAGGAGAAAGTTCTTTCTCCGTTTCTCTGCATTTCGTACATATGTACAAACAAAAAAATTTCGAACCAATAATAACTGCATTTTAGCACTTTCCAAGAAAAAAAGCTCCATTTAAAAAACAAGTTCAAAAGCTGAAAGGATTCAGACGAAAAGTAAAAATGATAAAAAAATTCTTGACTTTCCAAAGGTCATCAACTCCCATTTACCATTTAGCATATCAAGTTCAATTTAATTCGTGCCTTTCGAGTCAATGATTCGATTTCAATTTGTTGGATGGAAGATGCACCGAATGAAAATCTGCAGAAATTCCGCTGGCAGCAGTATGAGCAGCAGAGCTCACAAAGCAAAGGAGAGACTAAAGCAACTACTGCTGGATGTGCGCTAATTGTATTTATTTTCACGGACGATTGATGAGAGAAATTTGTGACAGTTCGTGCCCAGAAAACCAAGATGCGTCTTTGCTTCTTTCACGACATATGTACGTACATAGTTACATTTCCCACAAATAGACGCCAACCTCCAGTATGTGAGTATGTATACATGCATCTATGTGAGTTCCACATGTATTCCGATTTAGATTACATTTTCCACTCCAAAAGTCTACATTCACCCTCAATCCAATCCAATCCGGAGCAATCCAACACATATCCAGTTCTCAAATGTAGCAGAAAGACGTACAGAAAGAAAGGAAGAGAGGCGACTATTCCGCTTAAACAGCAGGGCTGCTCTAGAATCCCTCAACTTTTCCCCAGACAAACGTATAGCGTAACATGTGTATCCTCATCCTTTTGTATAGGTGTATACTTTATACTTTCGCCTATAACTATTTCAACTTGCAATTCCATTCACCATTTTATTCAATGTAAAAGACACCATCGTCATTTTTAAATATTAAACACTCACATGAGCCCCAAAACAACTGTATACTATACATGTACTGTACTGTACTCATACGGATAATTTTGAATTTCCCTCGAATCAAAATCAACTCCCGGCATAATTTTTTCATTCTCTCTCCTTTTCTGTCTGTCTGTTCTTCACCCAAACGCGAGTCAAAGTCAAAGCTCAATTCCATTTTCCATCCCTGACTCTCTGTGAGAAAAACTCCGAGAAAGGTGGAAGTAAAGCTACTGTGTTATGTACAATGTACAAAGTTGAGCTGGGAGTCGGGCTAGAGCTGCAGACAAAGTTAAGTAAAACTGTATACTGTATATATGTAGGAGCAAGAGACAGCAGAAAAGAAAGAGCATGCAGGAAAGAAAAAAATTGGTGAAGTGAACTAAAAGGAACTCGGCTGAACTTGCTCCCATTCTTCCTTCCATTTACCGTACACACACACATACACATACGGATATAAATACATAGAAGAGAAGACAGCAGAATGGGATGGAACGGGAGAGAAAGCGAAAGAAGAGTAGAAAAGGAATGAGAAAGTGAGAACACAGTAGGAAAATTCGTCCTCCGAGTCGAAATAAAGTAGCGTGTGTTGTGCATTATTGAGCAGGCACGAGGAATTTAATTCACATAGGTCGGCCTCTCTCTCTCTCTCTCTTCTCCTGTGTAACACGATTGGATGGCTTCGGATGAAACATCCTGAGACATTTGTCAAACGATCCTCTTTCTCTCTCTCTCTCTCTTGCTCACTATCTCTTTCTTTTCTCTGTTGGACTGACACCGTTTCCCGTAGTCAATGTTGAATGACATTAAATGTTGAATGAAAAATGCTTTCTTACCCCATAAACAAACTACGCATCATATGCACAAAGCTTATACACTTTGAGTATACATAAGTAAGTAAGTCTATTCTATATATACATAAGTACATATCTAATGAATATTTCTCCAATAACTATTTCCATTCCATTCTATTTTCCTCGCCTTTTTACTAGATATATCCTCTTACTGTGTACTGTACCCTACTGTACTGTACTCTATGGTATGGGACTAATACAGAGCCATCTTATCTATTAGCATTCTCCTTCCCGCTTTCCTTCATGAGCAATATATTTCATTCTTCCCCAACACAGTGTGTGTATAGTGTATAGTGTATACCCACATAATTTAAACGCAGTTCATACGCACTATCTTTCTCCATACACACACAAGTGTCTGCTTGTTTCTCCTTGTAAAAAGGGAAAGAGAAAGCTTGACTATGTATGAACAACAAACAAACACAAACCTCGAGAAGAAAAAGCAGAAGAAGAAGACAGAGGGGAAAATATTTTTAACACAGACAATCTACTCTCTCCAGCTGAATTTGAGTACCATCAACATCCATATCTATCTATCTGTCTATTCATCCATCCATTCTACTTGGATATCCACATCGATTTTTCTCGGCCTGAGTGCATCCACTCAATTCATAGACATAGACATACATAGACAGTGAAAATTGCTTTATATTTCGTATGTACTCACATCTTTAAGCATTTCCCTATTATGTGTGTGTGTGTGTTTGTACCCTCACAAAAAGGAGACGAAAAAGTACATTTACCTTTACATTCTATTATACAGGGAAGCGTATTTGCATGTATCGTACATCAAAATCAACCCTCTTCATAGATCACACATGTATAATATATGTATATGCATACAGCGATATTTTTCGGCTTTGGGTAATATAGCTATTGAATCTCTAATGAATTTACATAGATAGATAGATAGACAGACACCGAGTGAGGAGGCTTGTTCGATGGCAGTGTGTGTGTGTGTTGTGTGTCTACTAGAGAAAAAATGGAAACAGAAAAGAGTAGGTAGAGGAAGAATCAGCACGAAATTCAATTCAATCCTAATACATACACATGCGGAATGGATGGAGAAATGGAAGAAAATGTAGAGTGGTGGTTGATATCTTAAATAATTCAGGAGATAGTTGGGAAAAGAGCGAAAACTGAAAGCAAAATGCATAGATATCAGAGTAGGAGAGTAGAGTACAGAGAGTAGGAGTAGGAACAAGGTACACGGGAAAAATTCTGGATAACCACAGAATATGAATAATCGATGTGACTATACATACGAGTGTGCGAGTACGAATGTAAATACGAAGAATACAAGTGCTCCATGGTTTTGCCTGTGTGTGCACACTGTGCATGCATGCATTGATGAAAGCCAGGGTATTCCAGGCTTCATATGCACGGTATGCATCATACATACAAAAAATATGAAGAGATGGATCGATTCCTTGAATTTTTGTTAGAGAGCTTGAGTGAGGTTCATGTCATGAAATGGCATGACCGAAAAAGAGAGACACTTCTCTATCAATTACAGGGAAGGGAAGAAAAAGCGGGTGAAGAATATTTTGTATTTTTTAAGGTAAACTGAGAAATGCTTGAAGGAATAAAAATAAAATAAGGTGTCGTGGCTTGTGTGTTTGGTAACTTGGCCTAAAAACAAAGACAGGTTGGGATTTTGGAGGCGTCTAAACCACAAAACAGAGAATAGACAGCTATCATGAAGATGGAGCAAAATTCAAAGAGAATGTTTGAGAGAAAGCATCACGTCTAATGTAAAATGGTGGAGCGCGGAGGCCCCAAATTGAAATTCAAGTTCCTCTAGAGACTATCCGATATGCATCTCATGCCGTTCTATAAAAGATCTGGAGCGTCACTTGGTTTGCAATTCCGACCTTTTTTCTTTCCTTTCTTATTCCTATTTCACAGCTTTCTTGTTTCAAACCATTCCTTACCCACTCTAGAATATATAATATATAAGTATGTTTGATGGGTCTATGATGCGATATCAAATCCAAATCTTGGTCCGAAAAATGAAACCTCGGCGTATATTTTTGGCTTTTCTTTATTCAAGCTTTTGCATGCAACAAAAACTGACATCTCTGCATCAAATTGACTTGAGTCTTCATTTGAATATCTATGTATACAGAGACTCCAAGAAAATGTGTGAATTTTCCATGCCAAAGTGGACAAACGCCACCAAGACATTGATCATTCTTTCATTATTCAGAGGGATGGATACGGAGAAAGTCCAACTTTCCCCCTCCTCCTGATTTTAACTGGATGCTATTTGGTAATTCTTCTACCTCTCATTGTATTGCTTCGATGCACGAGAGTTAGATAACGTTTTTTTCTCAAGAAATGGAGTGACTGCCGCCACGCGTCTCTGTGTCTTTCTATCTATCTAGCAGTATAGTTTCCCAGATTCAGATTGAGATTCTCTCTGTTTTCTACATAGTTTGGAGTTGAACCTCAGAAAATGAATGAATGAAGGAAAGTGGAACGCTGGCAAAAAGGCGACTGTGGAGTCTAAGGGCGCCGACTTACTCTTGCACTGGCAGGGGGGCGCTCCATTTACCACAGTTTTGCTTGTCTCCTTCCCTCTTTTACTCTCTCTCCCGTATCTCCTATTTTCTTCCGCGTTTTGCATTATAATGGCCTTTTCCTCGAAATATTACCACTGTCGCCTTCTCGCTCCTTTTCTCCCTCTCTCCATCTCATCTTCCATGTATATGTAATATGTATATCTCACTACCTACCAAAAGATGATGACGATGATAATAATACAAAATACAACTTTGAGTCTTATACATATATTTATATATGCAGGAGTTCCGCCATAGAGAATATCAGTATCAGTATAAAGCGGAATGCTTACTTCATGTCAGATGTCAAGTTGGAATTCTTCTCCATGGTTAAAATTGCTCATGTTTTTCATTCGATTTGGCCAAGTTCACTGGAGAGGGAGAAAGAGAGTCAAACGGAGAATTGCCCTCTGCTTTCCCATTCCATTTAAGACCATGATCTTATAGCTCCCCCCTTTCTCCGAGAAACCACTATGTACATCTCCATAACTTTATCGGGTGATTCCCTTTCTCTCAACCTTAAAATTCTCCACATGACCCGTTTCTAGCCTTCACCGAATTGAAATTTAACAGGCTTCTCTATGTATAAAATTTTTGCAATTCATTTAACCTGCAGTTCAATTTTTAACAGAGAGATCCCCGGCGCTTCTCTCCTGCTAAAATCCAAAATCCAAGTGAGGAGCTTCTTCCTATTTCCTACTCTTTAGGTTGGATGCAACAATGAATCAGCATTCTTCGTGTATACGTATATAATATAAATATCCATATCAATATCAATATGCCTTGTCAGATGAAGTTGAGGAAAACTGGCAGATTGACAAATTACAAGCGTCTTGTCAGACCTCTCGCCATCATTACCTAAATCTGAAGGCAGACTTTCGATAGAATCAAACCGAGCAAAACCAAACCAAACATAAACGATTGAAATCATAGACTCTCTTCCTATATGTAATATTGTATGCAGTATGCATGTACTTCTACAGCATACAGTATACAGGCCCTATCAATCTTTTTCTCTAATCCTTACAGTGAATGATGAAGATGAAATGCTTGTAATATCTATCTATGCACAATAGCTGCAAACTTTTTGCCAAGTAAAGACAAGACAAGACAGGACAAGACAACTTCATTCAACTGTATAAAAAATATTTTTCCTTTGGTCTATTGTATAACTTAATCAAGAAGTGTGTTGCGTCATCATCACCGTCTTCTTCTTCTTGATCGTACACTGTACATATACCTACACAAAATGAAGAAGCCCTTTAAGTGTATAAAACGCGGGAATTGATTGGAGATGAAGCATCTAGCTAAATGACTGTAGGGAGCTTTGCTCCCTAAAAATATGAGGAAAGTCGTTTAAAATACTAAAAGGAGAATACGACGCATAGATGCAATAATATAAAATAATATGAGAGCTCCCTCACGTCACCATTAGAAAAGTACAGTCATAAAAAATAATGTGGATAAATAAATACGCCGTATAATATTTAACGTTACATTATGTGTATGTTGTTCAAGTACATAATATGTACATATGGCATGTAAATGGTTGTTTACTGCGTGGGGTATAAAGTAACAGCGAAAAAGAAGAAAAAGAATAATAATAAAAGAAGTAGTAGACAGTCAGCATGAGTGGCCGCTACCTGAACTGAAGATCTGATGAACTCAGGTGAACTTGTTCAATCTGACTGACTGACGGACGGTTTGTTTGTTTGTCTGTCTGTTTGACACATGGTTTGGAATTTTTATAACTATACCTACCCGTATACCCGTATAAATAATACTATTGAAATCCTCATAAAGGACGTTGATTTTAGTACGACGGCGATGACGATGACGACTACTACAATGCAATGCAATGACGACTATATATCTATGGCTATTCATTTTTTCCACTTCAGAATGATATGGACATGTAAACAAAAAAAATCTTTTCAATTCAATTCAATTTACTTCACTTCACGTTGACTCAACATCTTTTTTTACTGAAGGCATGATGCTACTTGTATTTTTTACGGGCATTTTTCTTACACATGCATAATGTATAGGCTTTCAGTAAGTGTTGCAAAAATTCTGTATTTTTTTTGAACCATATGGCAGTTAAATTTTAAATGCTCTTAAAATGACGTTTTGTCACAAATAAGAACCCTTACATTGATTTTGACGCTAAGGAGTCAATGTTAAATGTTTTAGCATTAGAATGGACTATACTATATGCGGGGAAAGGAAGGAACAAAAAATACGTATACAATGTTATATTTTTGTACACTTCTTTCAAATCCTCAATGTTGTCGCTCTAATAATGGGCCGTGTACTACATAAAAGTCCATAAGCTGGGACACAAGCAGGTTTTCTATGTATTCATTTCCGGAACCATTTCCGTGGCTCAAAAACTGACTGGAAATGGTTGGAAATCAGAAAGAGAGAGAGGGAAGGGACGGCTAGCGTCCAAATATCCATTCATGTATATATGTATGATTTCCTCGTGTTTCATTTCAAATTCCATGGATTTCAGTTATACATATACATGTATGAGAAACTCAAACTATGCACGTCATATCATATCTTACAGTAGGACAAAACTCAGCCATTGGCGACATGGCCAGTTTTTTTCAGCTTTCCCCCATTCGTCCCAAGTTTACTTGAAATTTATAAGCGGTACAAAACACACAACACAACATCCACTTTCTATCTACAACATTCTACTTTTGTACATTATATTTTTAGTTTTTATCTCGACACACAAGAGAGTAGAAAAACGAGGGAAATCTTGCAAAGAATATTAAATGAGGCGAGGCTACTTGCCTACACAGGCCCAGCATATCAGGGAAATGACCCTGGACACAAAAGTCACGAGGAAGACAACATGAAAGAGAAACAGAGCATCTATGTACAAATACACAGATACAGATAATTCCATTCGATTCCACCATATAAAGATGGTCATTTCGATCCACATTGCATTTGTACGTATAGCACTGAACTCTCCATTTCTTCATCACATTTCTGCTGCTCTGCCTCTAGATTTTAACTAAAGATACACAGAGGATAGAACAGGGTAATATTATACGTATGTATGTTCTGCTTTGGTTTGGCTCGCTTTGGTCCACAATCACAAGAGCAGAAGAAACGAGAGCTTTCCTTTCTCTTCCAATTTTATAGCGCTATTACGGTTCACTCTTCGCTTTTTCTACTCCTCCTTTGAGTAGGTATATATATATATCGGAAGTTAAAACAAACTCGGAGGGAGTTTTAAAAACCCATAAAAATCCAAGGAACAGGAGGACGACCACCACTTTGTTTGGTTCAACATGAACCATCAAGAAGATCTCCAAGAAGAGGAAGGGAAGCATCTATGTACAATCTACACAGATAGATAGATAGACAGACAGTTTCAACATGAACATCAACAGAGTTTAGCCTCCCTCCTCGTCGTCGTCCTTGATATACAATGTACAATATTGTACATCATACATATGTATAATGTATATAAATAGATAGATTTTTCCCATACGTACAAAATATCGCCGAATTTCTGTACACACTCTTCCTATGTATACTTTTGTACAATACAATGTAATCCCATTCCTTTGTACTTTAACATTTAACCCTTATCTGACAACTTTGGCAACTGACGATAGTGAGCACACATCCATACAAATATGTACAATGTACATCCACATCTCCACTTTCAACTTTCCATCCTTGTCTGTTTCTCTTTCTGCTTCTGTTTGTCTATTACTTTTGGCAGTACAAAAAGTATGAATCGCACACGGGGCAGTCAAAGTGGTGGTGGTGGTAGAGACGAAAACCTTTTGTTCCTGTAAATCTGTCCGAGACTTTAATGAGAATGATCCACTTTGTCCATTTATCTCTTCCTCTGTTGGTTGAAATGAAGGAAAAATCTTTGGTATTTACAATTTAACTGTAACTGTATTTGTATTTGAGTTTGTATTCACAGATAAAAGATGATAATTCTATGGCGAAGCAAATCGCATCCCTTACAAATACACAGAGAGAGAGAAAGGACAACAGCAAGTTGATATTAATACAAGTTTATCCATTCATCTATTCGTCTCCTGTATTATTTGTATAAATACGTATAGTTATGACAGTAAGTAAAGTTGTGCGAAGAGCGGACCGAACCGAAAACCGAAACCAATGTCGATGCCGGAGCCAAACCAAACGCGGCCATACATACATATGTATACATATGTACAAAGACAGAGACAGAGTTTTGATATGAGTCAGCATTCAAGAAGAGAGTGAAAGAGAGAGAAAGAGCTAATGGTGCGGAAACAACGGAAGTTTAGTAGTGTATTCCCATCTCTTGGCCAAAAAACATGCTCGACCAAGTTTTTTTGGAACACATCTCCGTCTCTTCTCTCTCTCTCTCTATTTCTCCTCTTCTGCCTCTGCTATCTCATCAGTCTGTCAGGAGCAAGACTGGCGCGTTTCAAATGCCCATGTCCATCCGCCTCCAGCATCCATAGCCACAGCTTTTTTTCTGTACAATGTCACCATCACGGAATCGTCATATCATATCATATATATGCGATATGAAAACCTTGCACATATTACGTATAAAAAAGATGAAAAAAGCTCCGTTTTCCGCCCTATTCTCTGTTCTGTTTTCTCTGCAAATTCTTCATTTTCATTTTCATTTTGATTCTGAGAAAAATCTATGTGTACATTTTTTTGTACATACACTTGTGAACATGGTTGGCTGCCTCGTCCATAACAATAATAAGGCTTAATCATACTTGATACGAGAAAATGTTCATATATTTTAGATTACCCGCTTTTCATCCATCTATATATTATTATATATTATATGTATTTGGTCAGTATAATATGAGCGAATATCCATTTTTATTAGAGTTTTAGGTTCCGCCTGGGTGCCAACAATTTTTCTTTACAATGTCTGTGTACTATGTACAAGTATTACATACATACATTCAAGTATGTACAGTTTTTTGACGATTTTTTCTACACTAGTATTGCTCGGGTATAATGAAAAATACTGTATAATCGGGCGACAGATAGAAGCCTCCTTGAGTTGTTGTTGCTATCATCTAGAGTGTGTGAGCGTCTTCAGTGTCTTTTCAATTTAGTGTGCTCATGGATATTGGATGTTGGATTCTAGATGCTGGTTAACTTATCACTTATCATTTCATTTCGTTTTTCGTTTCAACTTTGAGTTTATAAGGAATACGGGAAAATGGGAGAGGAAGGGATGAAAGAAGAAGAGGGAGCAAGAGGAGATCCTTTACTTTATTTTCTTACATGCTCCTTCTATGCCTTTGCTTCTTTACTTGTGCTTGTGCTTGCTTGCTTGGCAGTCGCCATTTGCCATAAACTCGGAAAAAGTGACATATCTATAAAATAGGCTGTCAGGAGAAAAACTCTGAAAACTCAGATCTCTCTTCCAAAAAAACTCACAGCCAGCCAGCTAGGCAGCTCAATTCAACTCAGTATCTTCCAAAAAAGAGTAAAATGTATGTATATATATACATACCTATGTACATACTTATAAACTACGTAAAAGATGAAAAGATGCGAGAAAAAAAAAGAAAGTTGTTACTCTTACCGTTAAGTGTTGGAATAACCAGGCTCTCAGTATATTTGTGGCAACTTTGGGGAAAATTCCGCGTTTCTTTTGGTTCTTCTTGCCGTTACCTTCGTCGTCGTCCTCTCCCGTTCCCTCTCCACTACCAATACTTGCATTACTTGCATCACCTGGACCATTTGAAAAGAAAAAGAAAAGATTTCAAACAACATTTTTGCCGGATAAAAATCATACAATCATAAAATCAAAAATAATAATAAAAATTGTAATAAATGAATAATAATAATAATAATAACGATAATAACGACAACAATAGTGCCAATTCAAAATTTAAATATTATTCCAACAACTTTTTGTACGTATACACTTAGCGTCCACTCTCTCCATACTTTTTCAACGACAGGTCCATTCCATACTCCATACACCATTTTTTTCTGCCAAAGTCATTACGGCCTAACGACAAGATAAAAGCTTTTGCCATCATATAAGTATCTACCATTTCGTTGTTTTTTCTCCTCTTCATCGATACGATTATTATCAAATCATCACTACAACGTGAAATCTGTACGAGTCTATTTTTTATGAAGGAAAAAAAGTTTTAGTCGATAGCCGACCGGTCAGTCTATTAGTCTCGCATTCATGCCTTTACACTATTACCAAAAGTACGTACGATACTATATACATTATACATACACACACATGTGGTCTCATATGCTTCATTCCTCCCCAGATTCAAATTTAGAACTACACACCGTACAGTACAGTCGTGAGCTATTGTATAAATGACATGGTGTAAATACGTAAACGTTTCAAAAGCTGTACATATACATAATATGAGGAATCGACAAAGAAGGGGAGTAAAAAACCAAAAAATGTTCATTCCTTAAGAAGAAAGGAGCAGTAGAGTCGAGAATGCGAAAGGAAACCACAGATTGAAGACTAAAGTATGTAAGCATAGATATGTATACGAACTACGATTCGAGCCACAACCAGCCCGGTTATCAAAGTGTCATTAAGAGCATCGACATCACGAGAAAGTTTCGAATAAGCCATCAACAATCAGTTTTACGACAGAGTAGGCAAGCCAAAAAGTCGTTTTCCACATGCATTAGCATATGAAACACTCCACATAAACCATAAACACGTACACACACATACATATACATATATTCACGTATAAACACATTGAGTCGGATATAGACAAACATGTACAAAAACAGCGTACCATGGGGAATTTTTTAACCATTAAACAAGTTCATTAAAATCCATTCAAAAGGAGGATACAACAACACTATATAGAGAAACTCGTGCTCACATCTTCCATACACATACATACATTCAAAAAGATGGACGGAATTCAATGATGTAATGTGATGTGTGGCTTCTCTTGGCCCTCCGCTCATTCACCCATCCAAAAGGTGATGTATTTTTCCTCCTAAAAACAGACTACATAGACGAAAATGATGAGCATGGTGATATGTGTATGTATGATGATCATGTCTAGGAAAAAGTCCAAGACGACAAACATGGTAAAAAAATTGAATCACAAGAGCAGTCATTGAGCGTGAGCATCAACCGTCCCTTCATATCACATCATTATCAACACCATCATCATCTTCTTCTATGTATACTTCTTCTTCTTCATCGTCTTCAATGTGTAAAACGTAAAATGCAAAAAATTATACATTAGGAGCAGACGCTCACATCACATCATATCGCATCACTTGATCAATGATTCGTCTTTTTTTTTTCTCAAGGCTTTCGTCTCTTCCTTCAGTCTATCCCTTGGCGACATTTTAAACGTGAATATGTATTTAGTAAAGCAAAGTGAAAATGATCCGGGGAGTGAAAAATAAAACGGGGGATTTAATTGATAAGGACGTCAATTTCATCTCTCTCGAATTACTACATATAAACAATATACATCTTTGTTCTCTGTCGTATGGTACAAATGTATGTATGTACATTGTACATATAAAAACACTATACGAACAACGATCAAGATTCTTACACTTGCCTTTTTGCTCTTTCATAATATTTTAATGAAACCTAAAACGCCAGACTAATGGAACGATTCCATAACAATATTTTTTCATACATACATATGTATGTATCAATATGCGGAGGAGGCAACGCCCTCGCTCACATTAAAAATATAAAACACCACTATATTCACCAATTAAAATCAAATTTCCATCTCTTGGAAATCTGTTACATAGGTCGATAACATTTTTGTATTGGTGTTTTTGCCCCTTTCCATGCATTTAGACGAACAAAAACAGGGGAAATATTTGACGTGAAGCAAATATTTGTGAGCCCTTTACTCCAGCTTGGTTTTTTATGCCGCATCTCTTATACAATACGATACAAAAGTTCAAGTCAAGTTAAACTAACAAATAATAAAAAGAAAAAATGGAGAAGAAGTGTTGTACGATGAGCAAGAGCCAAGTCAAAGTTTTGACATTTGAGAAAGAAAGAAACGATGAAATAGAAAGACAAGGCTTTGACCCAGAAGAAGAATCCAAAGAAAAGAAAGAACTACGACTCGCAGTTGACATGACAACTGAGTCTGACTCTGACCATCCGACTGGCATCAAAATCCAAAAGCCATGTGTAGAAAATCAGTGGAGCAAAAACAAGGGAGAGCATCAAAAAAAAATACGAAGGAATTTCCATCTAAACTATGCCAACAATGTATTGCACGTTTCTCGTTTCTTCTTGTTATTTTCCTACATGTTCACCTTCATGTTTTCTCCTGCTCTTTCTTCTCGTCATTATCAGGAGAGCATAATCATCATCATCATCATTATCATTTTTAAAAGAGATTCCTTTGCCTATTTGCTTTTCCTCGTTCATAGTCTAAGCTGTGGTCCCAAAAAAATCTCGGTGTATTTAATCGTAGGGGAATAAAACTGTTATCGGTCGGGGATAAAAATAAAATAAATGGAGTGTTCTCCGACATTAGGTAATTCCTCTCTATTTTCTGGATCATACGACCATACGACAAACAACTGCAACTGCAAATAACTGTACAAATACAAGTACACACACACACACACACGGTGCCGCTCCATTCTACAATCCGTGTACAATTTTTCTTTTTCCCATCGTGCAATTTACATAATGGAACAAGTAGTACAGTACTGCTCAGTAGTAATTCGGCGTGGAGTAAAAACAAAACAAAACAAAACATGGAGCCAGCATTAGGATGAAAATGGCAAAACAAAACAAAACTTTACTGCATTATATTATCAGCATACATACTAAATACATAGATACATACATGCATACACTTTACAAATTTCTTTTACGGCGAGCAAAAATGTAAACATAATAATGTATAAAATACACATTTGCATGCACGGATAATGTTCACGCAATCTAATTTTCATTCTGTTCTCTATTATACACTACACACATAATATATTTAACTCGAGACTTATGCCTCATGTGTGTACAGTGTACAGAGCTAAAGTCAAAGATGGCGATGAGATGAAAAGTTGTACAATATATTTAATATGATGAAAAGACAGAGTGAGGCGAATTTTTTTCCGGAAGAGAAATAAACTAGAAGCAGAGCAGAGGAGTACCGAGCGGAGCAGCGACAGTCTAAAACAGGCAGAGGATAAGGATTATATTGACACCAGTCGACATCCGTGCCAAAATGATAGAAGAACAAGTGAACATAGACTGAAGACGAAAAGACGACGAGATGGATGGAAATAGACAGACAGAAATCCGTCCTGGGCACGAACGTCTATAGTCTATACATTCGATGTACAATGTACATGGAACTGGGAACATGGCCACCCCATTTTAATTCGATGCTCAGGAAAAATCTGAGTGGATTTTACTTTATTTTATTTAATTTTTTTTCCTGGCTCAAAATCTTTCAGGTTATCTATCTCATCCCGTTTCATTTCTTTTCATATCAGCCAAGTCAATCATGAAATTTCTCGAGAACACTACATACATACATTAAATCCCGTCAGTGTCATGTACTAATGTGATGTGTGTGACTGCTGAGGAAAATTACATACACATAAACAATGTGTGCACAATCTCCTATTTTCCAACACTATAAAGCGATAAAGCAAATAGTTGAATGATGAACCTATACTATACTATACTATACACAACCCACACAATTTATACTTATATGCATACGAAGAAACAACGAAGAGGGAGATAAAAAACAAAATATCACACTTTATCCAACCCATGTGTATACAGTATGCATACAGTACAGTACATAAGCTCGCCGCTGAAATATAAATATTGTGCCAAAAAACAAAAAAAAACTTCCATTCCAAACTTACGCATTACAGTCACATGATTTAGATTTCTACACACACAGGGATACACAATACACACAGATTTACATTCATGAACAGTTATTTTACTATTCTGTACATACTATGAGGACAATCTGCACTCTGAAAATATGTGAAAATTCTTTTGCCTTATAAAAATCAAAGAAAATGAAGCTTTTAAATTTTATTTCATACACAGCTATAGTTTATTATCCGTCTATTAGCCGCCGAGAAACCGTTAAGCTATTTGAAACAACTAAATTTCTTGGATTGAGTCCACAGTTCACAGCCTTTGTAGAAATCTTGACACAACAACAAAATATCAATATAAGTAGAAAATTCCGCAGTTTTTGAAGAAGGAGAAATCATAAAATAATAAAAGCCGGCAAATATTGTCGAGCTCAAACCTTTATACATAATATGTACCGTAGGTATGTGAAGGTTGGGGCGAAAATGAAAATAAAAATAAAGGGGAAAGGAATTGCGACAGTAAAAATAGAGGGGGAACAGAAGAATAGAGGATAGAGTCGCAAGCTAAAATAAACCCCATTTAGAGAGTTGAAAATGGCTTGCAAATTACCCCATAAAAATTAAAATGTCTCTCCAGATCACCGTTTCTTCCCTCCGCTATGTATATATAAAAGGTCAGTTTCTACGCTACTTTCAACCCACAGAGAGAGAAATTCAACTGATTTCTCACTTCTCTGACTGAACAAGTGAATAGAAAATAACCATCCCATTTTTTCCCACTGCTGGAATTAGAATGACAATTTTTTCATGTTCTTTTGGTTAAACACAGTTGTGCCACATAAATGCATACATACATACATACATACATGTAAAACTTGATACACGTTTGAATGCAGATTGTAGACGGTAATGTGATGCCTCGCGATTTCACTAAAGTTTCCATGTGCCGTCGTCGAATGCCTCCGCAAGAAAAAATTCACTGCACGCATCAATTCATTCACTCACAAGATAGATTTAGTACACACACACATCCAACCAAACCAAACCAAGCCAAGCCACCGAAAAACAGCAGCAAAAGACGAACCAAGTCTAAAGAAAAAAACGTAAAGTTTAGAGCAAGAAGAAAAAGACAATCTTGAAGAGTATCGTGAAATTTTCAACCTTTTTCGTTATTGGCTCATTCTCTCGGTGTTGGTGTCGGCCTAAAAGATGAGATGAGATGTCTCGTCTTCGTCTTCATCTCCGTCTTGCGTAATGTGAACCATACCAGTAAAAATTTCGAGAGGAAAAAGTGTGTGCAAGTGTATGTACATTTGTATCTACGTACATACGTTTGCATGAAGCTCAGTTAGACATTTACACACGCTCCACGCTCCCAGATTACCATAATTAAATGAGACACATATTCAATGTCGTTAATGATACTTTTACATAAGTAACAAGGTATTTTAGGAGTTGATTTAGTACAGGAAGTAATCGTCTTCTCTCTCTATCTCTTACTTACTTACTTACTTACTTTTACTTTTGCAGACTTACTTCTTTCTTTCTATCTATCTACTCTGCTCCAATTCCTTTGAAAAAATTGAGCAAAGTTAATCCCAAAGAAATGTTCAAGTAGAACTTGAAATGATAATAATCATGATAATAATTGTCATCCTATATTCTGTACAAATAGTATTTGTGAAATCCCTAGACATTCTTTCACTTCATTTCCATTTCCGTTTATTTGACAATTACGGACAAAACTGACTATCAAAGGATTGTTTCATGTCCCTCGTATCACTTTTTACTGTCACAAATCGTTTATCTACTGTACTACCATAGTTTTCTATTTATTTACTTAAATACATATTATTAGATTAGTCAACTTATAAATTGACACCAGACTTTTAACTTTTGACTGGCCCTTTCCCCAAAAATGAGACAAGTAATAAACAAAACTGTCGGCTTATCGTTAGCTCGTTCATTCATTAAAATGAGAATCATCTCAATAATGGACTCATGTCCATCCATTTTAATTCGACTTGATTGCTAATTGCAAATAGAAAATAGAATCTAGTTAAAAACTTTAAAGTCTCAAGTCTCAAGGCTCCAGTTCAAGTGTCGTATATATTAGATACAAAATTAACAATGTCCTTTAATTTCTAATTCGGAACAAAATTCCATGATAGATATCTACATAGGGAAAAGATACATACAAGGAAAGTTGAGTGGCTATAAAAGTGTGTGAATTGTTTACAAATAGGAAAAGTGGGCAAGGCTCATTTAGGGGAGGAATGCAAATAAAATTTGACGTCAAACTAATCTTCTTAACTTTTCTTCGCAGTCTTCGTTGAATCCTTCTACTACTATGTACTATGTCTATGTATATTATGTATTTCTTTTCCTTCATCTTATTATTATTATTGTGTCGTTTTACCGCCTTTGTCTATCCTCCTGCTCCTCTTCTTCTTCTTCTTGTACAAAAGATATTTGACATTTTAGTTTTCTTTAGCCCTTCTTTACAGATAAATTCTTGGAAAAGAAGAAGAAGAGAAGAAGAGAGTCTCAAGTCTCGACTTTGTTAGTTTCGACTTTAAATTCAAATTCAAGTTGACAAATAATATTATACATGGCACATGTATGTAGTCTACCATCATAGAAAGAGAGAGAGAGAGATATGCATTGAGGCAAAGAGCAGCAGCACTTGCTTTAGTTCTTTGACTTTGGTATTTCTACTTACATTCCTTTTGTGACTTGACTCGAGTTGACTTTCCTGCTTTCCACAGAACAGAACAAGGCAAAGAAGAGCACCACTTGTACATTTATTTCCTCTTGCCATAAATACATACATACGTACAATATACAATACATACAGTAAGCACGAACACGAAGTCTGTCCGAGTCCTTCGACTATATATGTAAGAACACCCACTGAATAATTAAAGATGAAGAAAAAGTAGAAGAAGAAGAAGAGGAGACTCTCCTCGTTTTCAATTAGAAGCAAAACATGAACAAGATATAGAAAATAGTTTGTCTAAACCCAAGCCACCAAATTAATTTCTTAAAATACACATTAGGTCAATGAAGCGAGCGGACGGGAAGCTCCTCACCCCACCATTTCATCCCATCCCATTCCATTCGCGAGAGACTAGACAACAAGGAGACACAATAAAAGACAAAGGACAACAACAAAGAAAAGACAACCGTCTAGTCAACATTTTGAAACATTTTACATACATTGTATTGTTTCTGTGTATTTAGCATAAACCCTTCAAATATTCACATTGAAACAAAAGTCCAAAAGTCTGCCTCGTTCGTTCGTCCGTCCGTTTTGCCCTCTGTCTCGAGCTCTTAACTGTGTCTCAACTAGGGAAATTCGGAGAATCTCATGAGAGCGTCGGGCATGTTCAAATTGTTCAACTATTCTTCAAATAATGTCCCATTTTCGCATAATATGTAAACTATGTATGTGTAACGAATACAATGTTTTATGCTGTATTATGTATGTACAGACAGACCTTTTGCCTTTTGTCTTCCTTTGCTATACATACTTAAGTATGAGCGTGTCATAAAACTGTACTTTGACTGTGTGACTTGCGGCAACTTTTAAGTGTATGTATAAAGTAAAAGAATTTTTAAGCTTCACAGTTCCCATAAAATGGGTCGTTTTCCCCTATATTATACATTGCCATTATACATACAATATTATCATGCCCTGCTATTATATTATATTACATTATAATATAGGACATTTCTTTACGAACATGGAACACGAGAAAGTTTTTTTTGTTGAAAACTTGGATTTTTTGAAAATATATATTTTTCCGTGTATTTCCTCTCGAGTCGTTTTTCTCTCATCCTCGTATACATACATAGTTTTCGACAGTGGAAAGTTGACTCTAATGTGGATAACTAGAGATGTGGAAGGGAATGGATGATTTGAGGAGGGAAATGTCGACGACAAAATGAAAATGAAGGGAAACGAAAGAAAGAACGAACCAAGTAACCAAACAACTAAAGATATGGAAAAAAGAGTATTTGCGAGGTCTCATTTTCCGCCATACATACATATACTCGACATCTATTCCTCTAGTTCAAGTTCTTGTCTTTTGCCTTGCCTTGGCCTGGTCTAGCCTGGCTTAGTTTGTCTTGGCTCGCTTTTGCTGTGGTGCCTTTTTCACTTGAAAAGTCAAAAGTTACAGTTGCTGGAGAGACTTGTAAGAGAGGAGTGGAGGACTGGAGAAAATAATTCTACATACATACATACATACATATTTCCATGGTACTGAATGGGAGAAGCAAAGATGAAAACGAAGAAGAAAACCAAGAAGTGAGCAGTGAGCAAAGAGCACCTAGTCGAGACAGCCACACTTGAAGTACAATGTATGATGTGATTTAATTCACACTTGGATGACGTTTTTACGGTAGAACGTTTGCTCCGTCTCTCCTTTTGCTCCTTTTGGTGTTCTTTTTCTCCATCCCTTTTGCTTTTACAAAATAAAAAGTAAAAGAAGACGATGAAAAAAAGTCCAACTCGACATTTCCTGGCTGATTTTTACACTCTTTTCAAAAGGAAAAAAACCTTGTCTTGTATTTCTTCTTTATCGTATGTCACGTACCCCTGCACGACTCCCCGAATCTCAATGAAATTCCTGGAAAAATCCAAATCCAAATCCAAAAAACTAGTCCACACTTACTTACATGCCCTTTCCCTTTCTCTGCCCACTTAAATAGTTACTACTACATCTATTTCAACAATAAAAATTTCCTTCACATATATACATACAGAAGACCTCACCTTGTGCACTTTTTTTATTCATCATTCATTCATCTTAAACTCTCTTTCTCCCTTTTGTCTCATTCTAATTTGACAATGATGTTAAATTACTTATAGATTGCCTCTGGGCAAAAAGGTAAACTTAAACCGTAAATTTTGAAAAAAACACATGGACGAATGTTGAGATAGGGAATTTTTCCAACATTTTTTCGCTCATTCACTTATCCATCCATTCATTCATTCATTTGTCTGTATATGTATGTACAAAGACGAGTATATGAATTCATACTCATACATGGAAAAAGAGAAGACTCATTCCCTGGAAGACAGAAGATCCAAGTACACACAAGTACAACATACAATATACACATAAACACTAAACACATGAAAGATGGAGAAACGCAGTCATTCATTCATTCATCAAAATCCTGTGTCATGTCCACGTCGTCGTATTCGTCGTTGTTGTCGTCGTCATCATCATTCGATTCTCTCTCTCTCTTTCTCTCTCCCTCGATGATGTTCCCTTTCAGTTTACACAGTCAGCAGCATGTCCATCAGTCAAAAACGACGATGGGGCTCCACCCCGTGTGTCAAATTGTCGTGGTGAAACAAAGGCAGTTGGAAATTGGAATGCTATGCTTAGTCTTTTATGTACATCATTTCATTTGTACACTGTACATACACCGAGGAGACAGAACAAACATATGTATTCTATATAGTTACTCTGCTCTCATTTCATCAACTCTTCACCTTCATCATCATCCTCGTCGTCATCGTCATCACTGTATGTTTGTATGCATGTATTTATGTACAGAATAGACAGCAAAACAACGCGAGAGTTGAAGGGCAATGAGCATCGAGCAAACGAACCGAGATAGCCAAAAACAAATGAAAACAATTGAAATTCATCCACTAAGTAATCATTTTATGCATCGCATCGACATCGACGTGAGCACTGAACATACACATACACATATACACAGACACAGAATCATGTATGTGCACAAATAATGCACACATTGATGTTATACACCAAAAAGTTCCTCCTTTGACTCGAAAATAATGATCATAACATTTTTTAAGGCTGAACTTTCTACCTAGGACAGAATTTTTTTCCTTTCCTTCCTTCGACAAACTGACTGACTTGACTTTTGAAACCCAAGCTCGCTCGCTCGCTCGCAGAGTCAAAACTAAACCGAATTTTTTGACTAGTTTTTGACTCATGAGACGAGGAAAATAACATGGAGACGACAATATTTTTTTGGTCTGTCTGTATCTCTCTCTCCCTCTGTATGTGTATGTGCATGTGTGTGTAGGACAGAACAGAATCAGAAAAGACAAGAAGATGAGGACTAACGTAAGTAAGATGAAAACTAAGACGAAGATAAAGCTCCACATCTTATGGATGCGTGCCAAAAATGAAATTCCTTCCGATTTTTTCTCTCTCTCGTCTCTTTCTCTATCCCAATTTTTTTCTACGTATGTATGCATACATACAAATACAATATCAGACAAAGGAGCAAATCTTCGACTTAGACTGATATGCCTTGCCATGCCATGTCGTCAGACGACATGTGCATCGCAAAGCGCGAGTGAGCAACGTTGACTGTATACATACAGTATATACAATATACATACAGTAAAGTAATACGGCAAGGAAAGATGAGATGGAAAACCCTTTAACTATTTCATTCTCTTTACTCTTTACACGAAAAATCATCAGATGGAATATTATTATCAGTTCTCGTTGAGCATCTTCCTCCTCTTGGTCTACTTTTCCATATGTAATAAGTATGCACAGTTCTTCTCAATTCAATACATTATATTTTGGCTAACGAATCTTTACATACATACATGCAACATGTATGTAGAGAATTGAACGTTGGAAGTCGGAGGCAGCAGCTAACTAACGTAAATACCAAGAAAAAGCTTTTTGACTTTTGCTGGTGTGTTCTGCTATACGATTTTTACACTCACTCTCGACTGCTCCTTTTCATTTCTTCTTAGTTTCTTCTTCGTTTTCGTCTCCTCGCTTTTACATTCAGCTAAACAAGAATTTAAGGTTGAAATTTTAAACTAGAGAAAAGGAACCCTCTCACATATATAAATATATGCAAAACTAAAAAGACGAAGAAAAAAGCACCTTAAGAGCACATTTCAAATTGAACTGGAGTGAAGAGTGTGTATGTGTGTGTGAAGAGAAGTGGAGCACATTTTGTCTGTGTGTGAGTGTATTTGTATTTGTAAATATGTACGCGTGTGTGAAGAAAAAATTAACAAGCATCTCCTATTTTTGGTTGTCTTTCTACCATAACATTGAAAATGTGCAAGTCGTTAATATTTCATTGGGACCAAAGAACCAAAGAACGAAAATTAAAGTACATAACTACCTAAAAACCAAACTAAAACCGAAACTTGTTCTCTCATTCCATCCTCAATGTTTTAAAGGCTAAAAACCCCGAGAAAATAAAAAAGCATCATCACCATCATCATGCATGATACACCGAAAACCGCTTATGAGCGGCCTCACAATTCACAATACTGAGAAAATTGTCCTAGAAAATGATTAAAAAATACGCAAACCTCAAGCAACAAGACTTTCTTGTTCTCCAACATGCTCACCGTGTATAACATGCTTTTGTCTTTTAATTCATTAATATTTGAATACCCACTCACATAGACTGTGTTTAAACTGCATTATCGTCATATTCTGTCTATTTTTAATAATGCACATTACACATTAAAGTGAACTGCTGTGACTCAACTTTTTCAGCAAACTAAACTTCTACTGGGCGGAGTAGTAAAAGTTTTCTATTTTCTATACATACGATGCGCCGCGGTGCAGGCAGAAACCTTTCACTCTGTATAATGTATGCATACACTGAACAAAATTTAATATGCATGATGATAATATAATAATAGTATGTCTGAATTATCATTGGGGTTTCAACTTTCCCCGCAGACATACCCGCATACATAAATACATGCATGCATGCATGTATGCATGCATGCTTTGCCTGCATGTGTGTTTGTGTCATCCGTCCCTTTTCATTTTCACATGCTTCATGTCGTATGAATAAAATGCTCTCATCGATTTATTAAAGAGCGTACAGTGCATACAGTACAGACATACACACACTTTTCTTCACCAAAACAAACTCAAACATCACCATCATCTTTATACCATTATCATTTTAAACTAAAGTAGCAATTCTGCCTGCGTGAGTGCGCCCTTAAAAATTATCGAAATTCCTTTGGTGTCCATTCTGTACGTTTCAAGTTCCCAGGTCACTAAATGACCTGAGAAAGTATACCTACAAAAACGCACTTTTAAATTACGGGACTGCTAGAAAATCTTAAAGGGAAACATCGTGCCCGCTAAACCAGTTGCGGGCTTAGGCTAGTTATCGTCAATGCCTATGTGAATGGAAGGCTGTCACATTATCATAGTCGAGTTTTCGTCTACTTTCTACTTTCTTTATGTACATATGTACCAGCAAACCAACACCAACTTGGAATCGATTCGACCCGACTTGAATTGAAACTTGAGAAGAAGACAGGACATGATATTGGCAAAGAAAACCGTACATAAAATCCTTTCTTATACATACATGCATGTACACTTTGCTTTTTATAGTCAATGATAATCGATGCGTATTTTACTCCTGTATGTATAAAACCAGTACAGTAGAGAGAACCAGAGGAGAAAGTGGACTGCTATAATATGCACTATAAGTAAAAGAGTATGTACAAAAGTGTGGGCTTACTGTAAGGGAACGGGCTTGAAGGAACCCACGAATGTCGGGAATGGTTGGTGGATGGCGGTACGACGTCAAAGCTTCCGGTACGGCTTCCACGTTTACTACCTGCAAACACAACATACAAAATATAAAATGGATTATTAATTCATTCAAATACATACACCAAATACATCCAGCTTAATTACCGTCATAGTTTTCTATTTCATTTATGCAACTCTGTGATATGATATGATATGACATGATATGGTACGACACGATACGATACGATACGATACGACTATGTTATGACTTGTACTTGTAGTTCGACTTTAACTTGGCCAAAAAATGAAGGAACACCGGAGACAGCCTTATTATTAGATTAATAGTGTACGACGATGATGATCGCGTCAGTTTTTCCGTCAGCCATGTTTCCTATGGCTCAAGTCGCAGAGTCTGTCGACACCCTTTTAATTAATGTCCAACCACTCATTCTACCTGTCATCGACACATTCAGCCATTCAGTTAATTATGCTGGAAAAATGCATGCATACATATGTACATTGTACATACTACATACAAGCTTACACATGCAGTCCCAGTCTGTCATATAAAATTCATGCCGTACCATGTTACGTGAAAAACCTGTCAAGTCATCAACATGGTCCTCGTCCTCGCCAATATTTTAGTTTTTAGAGTATATTCATACATGATATACTGTACAAACTAAAGCTTTCATTTACTTATTAATAATAATCATGGTAATGCGATTGTCGGCTCTTTAACTAAAATAGAGTGTGATTCAAGCTTGGTGCAACAGAATGTTACACCATATACATACATAGAGAAAACTTCGTTTTTTGTTCAACCCCGAAAAATAATTCAGGGACAATTTTAAATGTAATTTTTCACTCGGGTGATATGACAATATAGAAGGGAGTATGAGAAATGTTGTCAGAGTCAGAAAAAAGAGAAAGGAACCAATTAGACCTCTTATTTCACGTTTGAGGGGAAGAATAAGACTAGCATGGATAACTGGATGAAAAAATGATGGAAAACTGGAGAAACGGGAGCACTTGAAAACGTTTTGCTTTCTCGTTGATTCGAGTTTCCTCTCGCTCTGTTTCACTCCATACACGTATATATACATAATATACTTATATGCGTGTGTAAATTTGTGTGCAACTACGTTTAACTCGAGTGGAAGTACATACATACATATGATATAAGAGATGAGAGGGAATAAGTGTCTTTATTCTTTGTACATATATTATGTATCTAGCAGTGAAAAAATAAAGAGACAGAGTGTAGGAGAGAAAATTGATGGCAATCCATATTCGATCCATCCCCAAAGATGGGCTTTTACACAAGCGGATACAGGCGATATGTTTTATTTCAACATTTTTCCAACTCTCCAGCTCTCGATCACATCCAATATAATAATAGAAAATAGAATCGCGGGAGCACAACCTAAACCTAAAGAAGAATAAGCAGAAGCAGCAGTAGCATTTCATTCTCTCCTTGTCGAATATGGAATAGATGGAAAGTGATAGCATCCACATCCAAGAGGATGGACCTAAATCTAATGCAATGGCAAAACGGCAATGATATTCTCTCCCTTGCTCTTCTTTTTCTCCAATTCATTTCATTCAAGAATCTCTCTCTCTCTCTCTGCTTTCCATTCCAAGATTGAGAAAAAAAGACACATTCTTACTGGGATATCTATACATTATACATATACAGAGGAAGATGTTATCCTCGCTTTTTTCTCCATTTGTTCATTTTCTGCCTCCCAATCTGAGCCGTTCTTCAAAATACAATGCAAGAAGAAGCAGCAGCAGCAGCAGAAGAATGAAGAAGTATCTAGGAGAAGAAGACTACTTGTACATTGAAAAATAATGCTTTTTCCTCCTGCTCCTTCTCTTTTCCAGCCACGGCATATTATTTATACGCGCAGATAAAGTGAAGTGAGAGTGAGGCGGCTGCGACATATATATACACACGCAGACACAGAGACAGAGACAGGCAAAGACGGAACCTGGATAAGCCAGCATTTAGAGATGAGAGACGAAGATCTAGCTGGAAAGCAAAGAAGAAACTTGGAAGAAGAACAAGTGACTAGGACCTTTCTATCTGTCGATATCTTCATATCCCAATCTCAACTGAGATGGAAACCTCAATGCTCCAATACACAGTTCCGTTTCACATCAATATTCCTTTATTTCAACCTTCAACCGAGGAAAATTCCCAATGTATTATACATATGTATATATGTATACTTACTTTTCCTTCACCCCTCCACTTACAGATAGATAGAGATACAGAAAATCTTTCCCCGGAACGATACATACATTACATATAAACATGAAATTTGCTTTTATTTTCCCCAAAAAACTACTCTCCCGGAGAAGCGATCTTCCGTGCATCATACTCATACTGTACATTGTACATGTACAATGTACATTTTATTGTACCGTCCAAAGGAGGCAAGCACACAAGGGAAAGCCATCAAGTGTCAATGAAATCCAAAACAAAGGGAAAGATATGTACAAAACAGGGATGTAAACAATGAACATGCTCCGCTCATTCCCGCACTTCCGCAGTCCACAAAATACAAAAGAAAAAATAATAATAATACTGCTCACTCTCTCACTCCTTATTTTATCTCATCCACTTGTGGTTTTCCCCTCATTTACGTCATTACAAGTTGGAATTCAGACAAAACACGGTTTCTGCGGGGGTATTATCCCAATTTTCCAGGAAATTGTGCAAACAATCACAATCAAACAATGGGTGATGCACTGCAACCTGGAACTTGTGCAAGTGACACTGACGAACAAACACTCATTTGGCTAATGGAAGTGCAAAAATATGGATTTTTGTGCAGCTAACAATTATTGCCATATGAACATATAATATATATTCTTAACTTTTTATATTATAGGTTTGGGAAAATATCGTAATATATAATTCATCCAGCTTTTAAAGCTAACTTACACAGAGCTATTCTGAATAAATGGCAAAATGTCCAATGTAATATTTTTGTTGATGTTGATCGAGGGGTAAAAGCACGAGTAAAAGTGAAAAGAGAGTGCATTCAATATCTTTCTCTTAATACTTTGCGATATGTACTCTTATTCCCTCTCTTTCCTTTTTTGTGTGTGTATGTATGTATGTAGACTGCATAATCAAATCAAAAATCAATAGTGATGCATGCCAAAATAACAGTGTGTTTGTGTGTGTGTGTGTGTGTGTGTGTAGTGTACATACATGTACAGCATACGTACTTTTGTCCATACATACATATGTATTTATAGAAAGATAGACGCACATTTTCTCAAATGGAAAGCATTTTGTCATTTCTCGTCCACACACACAAACACATATTATACATACGAACGTGTATAAAAACATAGTCAGTCTCTTTGGCTCTTGTTCTCTTCCATCCTTTCCCCGGTTTTTCTTTTATCGGTCAGAGGAAAATGCATGTAATCAATCATTCTTGCACACACAATGCTACTCTCCATCTCTCTCTCTCTCTCTCTCGTTCCTTCTTTCTCGATTCTCCGTTGGAATGAAAAGTCCAAATACAAATCCAAAATCCCCGACAATTTCCCTACCCCAAGCTCCAGCTCAAGCTCATACAAATACAAATACAAACACAAATACAGCAGCAAACTAGAAACTGCACTCAAATCTATTACAATCAGGAGGACAGGAAGATCCATATGCATCAAACTTTTCAAGTTTATCAGTCGAGACGAAGAAGAAGAATATTACTGTTTGATATCTTTTTCCACCATCCACCCAAGAGCCATGGTGCATATTGCATACATATTGTGTATTTCTGAAAGCAGATTGAAATTGTTTGGAAATAACTAGAATAAAAAGAGAGATTCCCTGCATGTACGTTTATTCCATACACCATGCAAAAGGTCCCGACCAAAGGTGAATAAAAATCACTTTATCTATACACACACTGAAATGATTCCATTCCCAAAACTACTTGTGAGTGAGGATCGATCTGAAAGCAAAAAGCTCCGGGTGATCTACATAAACGTGGATGGAGATGAAGATGGAAAACTGTGTGATGATGTATGCATGTATGTATGTATGTATGTATGAAAAGGAGAAAACTATGCAGACACCCAGCAACTCAAACTTGGACAAAACCAAACCAAAACTTGTGTTGAAAGCTAGTAGACAAGGCCAACTATGTATGTATGTACATTGTACATAATAAGGCTGAGGAGAGGAGGCGAAGAAGGAGACGAGACGACGGTAAACTGCAGTCTGATTCAGAAATCCATTTGGAATTGACAGGTCTCTTTTGAGGGAGCACGTGTCAAAGTTCATCGAGAATATTTATACATGCTTACACACACGCATATAATACACATACATGTGAGTATGCATATACATGTAACATGTATTATATGAATGAAGTGTATAAATGGAAGCGGCGTGGTTTCTTCCTTGCATACAAATGACAAGGACGAAACGACGACGACAACGACGACGATGGCAAGCAATGTCTATGACAATGACAATGACGGGAACAGACTTCTGGACAACTTGCTCGTTGCTTTTCACCGACCTACAGCAACTCCATTATTATCCTTTTTCTCTTTCCACACGCTGTAAAGTGTACTTTGAATTTATAATGACGGTGTTTGTATAGTGTACAGTGTACAGTGTACGGTTTAAACTTGGGCACAACTACAAATAGAGATTGTGGCTTGTTGTTGGCTTGTTATGTAACGGGAGCTGCGCTTGAAAATGTGGGCCTTTCAACATGCATACTGATAATATACATTATACATCTACGTGTGTGTGTTGATCCTTCCCTCAGAGTTTACTTTCCACCCACTTTTTGCCAGTCTGGAATTGTCAGGTTCTCCATTCCATTCTCCATTCAATTCACTGAGTTTGATGGCACGTGCCAACATCCCTTCCATCAAGTCCATGTGCTCTCTATGTATTCTCTATGTATGTATTCACTCCGTTCTCTCTTTTTTCTTCTTGCTCTCGTCACCTTCACCCAGAATGCGCCACACACAACACACAACATACAATAGTAGGGAACACAATGTATGTGCATACAACGTACAACGTATCTATACAACGTGTAATCACAGACCGCCGGCCGATATCTGTGCAAAATACACTTCTTTACTCCCCGTTCCCTCCTTATCTCTTTATTTTTCTCCATGAAAAGTGACGCGATAATCGCCCTTCGTTTTTCCCTTAGAGCAGTCAATTACCCCACTCTCGTCTATCCTTTATACACATATTATATTCTCTACCCTTCAAGTTTGGGTTCGATCAGAATCAGAATCTGAACCTAAACCGGAATACAAATATACACAGCATCCCATACATTCACATTCACATTCAACGTGAAGTGAGGCTGAACCCCCTAATGAACGAAATTAGCATGTCCGCTTCCCTCAATTATAGATTAGATAATCCTCCCACGAGAGAAATACAAAAATCTTGTGCAGTGTGAGAACACGTCAAAAATCAGGAAGATACGAGGAAAACACAAGACTCTTTAAATGTTACAGGCATCAGTCAAATTCGCCCTCAGCCTCTACAGTCTACAGTACAAAACATGCATATATGTATAAAGTTGGATACAAATAGAAACACATTTTGTGTCCATGACCTGGGTAACGGGAGCCGGAACGGCCAAGGCAAGGCAAAGCAAGGCAATCCGAAAAGCCCGAGAGATATAAAATCTTTATAGCTTTTATACGTCTTGTTTTATGCCCTCATCCACCATTCACAAAATGACAATGGCGATGACATGACATGCCATAGTATGGTTGGTATCGTACGCTAGGAAGACGAACAACACTTTTCCCTTGATGTGATGTGATGTGTTTGTCCTCTCTTCTCTCTACGGTTTTACTGCGCCCTTTTAGACACTGTACAAATGTGTCCATGTAAAAGAGTGAAGAGTGACTCCTTTTTTACGTTTATAATAAAAAGATAATGCGGCGCCCTGACAATAATAATCAAAGCCACCTAAAAATGCATAAAGAATGCATAAAAGAGGAATAAAAAGTGTGTAAAATAAAGAGGGAAACAGGTAGTATATATGTATGTATGATGTATGTAGTTCAAACATTGGTGATATTCAATCGGCGTGGACAGAAACAAGAAAAGTGTAAAATTACAGTACAGTACAGTACAGCATACAGCATAAGTATAAATGGTATGTATGTATGTGTGTACTGCTGATGTGTAACGTCAGTGTCTGAGTAGGATGGGATGGGATGCGATGCAATGAAAGAGTTGAGTTGAATGTTGAGAAAGAGACGCAAAGACGAGAGTTGGATCGAAACGTCTCGCTGAATGGTCGATTTTGTCCAGAAAGTGGCAAGAGAGAGCAAAGTACTATCCATCAGAACCAACCAGAGTTATGTGCCCATGGAAACTCCGAAGCAAGCGCAATATTTCATGATAAAAGCAGCAGCAGCAGCAGAGTAGTGGCAGCGGCAACTGCAAGTAGCAAGCAAGCAAGCAGCTCGCTCTTTCTCTCACTCTCACTCTCTCGCTCGCTCGTCGTTCACTCTTCTACTCTCTGTCTTGCTTCCTTCTCCGTCTTCTTTTGCCTCTTCTGCTCTCCTTTCACATACACATCTACGGAATCACGAATCCATCCGACACTCACCAAAAACCTTTAGCATACCATGCCATCCATCTGTCTATAGACGTTCCATTTCATTCCAGCTCTTTACCAACCCAAAATCCAGAGCCTCAACTTTGGAAATGGAGAAGAGAGTGAGCCGAGTCGAGCCAGCCAGCTCGCAACTATAACACACGAATATCTATGTGTATAGTGAACATTTTCTGTGGGAAAAACCTCATAGAAACTCATCCAAACTTGGCGGATCTATGTATATTGTATATGTATATGAATGAATGAGGCTATATCACTACACGTGTCTATATATACACAAAAAGTTCTAACTGTGGGCAACATCTCATTGAAAATCAATATCCACCTAACCTAGCAAACAGAGGAGTATGAAGACGGAGGACAAAGAGAAGAGCCATAGAAAACAGTAGAGAATTGTAAAACTAGGGAGGAACTCACTCCGTGTATACATATGTATATGTATATATGTATAGGCGAGTCATCATAATGATCCCACACAGACAGCAAGACAGACTGAGACAGGCAGAAACCCTTCTCCGACTCATCATATTTACATACGCAGGAAATTTACATAGACGACAAGGAGAAAACAGCGCATCGCATCGCATCGCACCGCAGTCGACTCTGAGTTTGACTTTGTGTGTGAGTGAGCGAGCAAGTTTCCCAACCCGCCCTTCAAATCCTATAGATTACTATGATATTACACATAGGAAAGTATTATAAGCGGGGCACCTATGTATTGTACTGTACTAGGCCTGCTTTCCACATTGTATGTATATTGTATACTACCATTCCATTCCATTCCATGCCATGTTGGTAATGCACATTAATGATATTATACGCATTTTATTAGCCATCTCGGCTCCGCAGCTCAACTTTGCATAGATTGAACTCTTCACGCTTACACAAACCATTTACTTTATAAACACTTTCACGCTCCGAACACAAAATACAGACAAAGTCGAGGCGGCTTTTGTTATACTCGCGACTCGCGATACAATTCAATGTATGTATGTATATATGTATGTGTAATACAGGAACATACATGAAATATCTGCAAAGCGAGTCATCGTCTTCCTTGTTTATTTTTCAAAATAGAAAATTCCCTGCTTTTTTATATTATGCAAATCTGTAAACGGTAAACGCTGTACATATAAATACCATATCATACAGTCAAAGATACTGGAATCGGAAGATGACAAGGGAAGGGACAGAGCCGAGTGAAACTCGGTGACTTTTTTCCAGAGGACAGGAAGTACATACATATACAATGTACATGTTTGTTAGACTTGATTTTCGTCCAATGTAGTATAAATGTGCGCACATGTACTTTTAAAATGGATATGTATGCATTCTAGATAGCTGTAAAATGGAGTGTACAACTATTTTCCGAAAGGTTTTTAAGATAAATTGCAGGGAGCCACGAGCGACGGGAGAGTGATGCGACTGGAAAATTAAAACCAGGCTGTTTCTCCGCTACGAATACCGTACTCGGTTGTGTATGTATTGCAGTGCTGTTGCTCTTGTTGGATTGTGGATGATGATGATGATGTTTTCCGTTCTTCGCATCTAGTTTGTTCCTCCCTCTTCAACTCTGCCCATTTCATGTGCATTTTCAGACCTGGCCAAAGCATCAGGCACACGCATCCTCATCCTCATCTTCATCCTCATCATTATCATCATCATCACTTTACATTTTACATCCATCCACAAATCCAATCTTATTATATGCACAAAAATTATGCATATCTTGAGCTTAATGCTCTTCTGCACTCATTTAGTCCATTAAAACGTGGAGAACAAGTAAAAGTAAAGTAAAAGAAATGTAAATGTAAATGTAAAGCGACTAACTAACTAGCTAGCTAGCTCCACTTGCATCTTATTCCTATATCTTATCCATCCATCTCATTCTTGTTTCTCGTTGTGACTAAATTGAGAGAAAGAGAGAGAGAGAGAGATAGTAGAAAGAAAAGGCCGACGGATAAAAGGAACTGGCAGAAAGAAACAAATGTAAAATTCACGTTCAAATATTCAACTCCGCCTTTAAAAATTGCCGGTAGTTCACTTCCATCGAAGAAAAAAACAACACAGCACATATGTATAGCAAGGCAGTTGACTTTTGTATGTTTTTGTGTGTGTGTTATAAACGAAATTCAAAGTTCAATCTTGTCTAAGGTTCAATTCTGCTGTTTGAATAAAAACAAGAGTTGGGTGTGGAATGTTGGAGAGAAAAAGACAGAATGGGTATGATATGGAGAGATAAGTCATAATCATGTGGATAAAACATCTATGTGTATGTGTATGTATGTATACATAGAAAGTAGACGGAGAAGGGAGATGAGATGACGCCAATTGGATGGATGCGAGTAAAGTGAGTGTGAGTGTGCGGGAAAAAGCCGCGTCGTCGTACATTCAGATTCAGATCCGAGTGAGATGACAAGAGACGAGAGAAGATGTGAGTACAGTTGGAGTTGAAGTTAGAGTTGGGTTAAGATGATCCTCTCTCTCTCCATTTCTCTGTTTCTCTCTGTTTCTTTGCCTCTCTCTCTCGCTCATAGTAAATAGTGTGTTTTATTTTGGCTCGGTTGTTGATGGTATAGTTAGCGTTGACAAAAGTTACCCGGATATTTATGGGGAAAGGGCAAAGGCCATTAGAGAAGCTGGCTTTTAGTTCTTCCAACGCTTGCATTTTTCTGTCTAAATTTATCGATGCTAAGATATAAAATGGAGTTTTTTCTACTCTCTCTCTTTCTTTCTTGGCTCCTGGAACATTTAGCTCATTCTCTCAGCTTCTTCCTTTTCTTGTCATTTTTTCCTACTCTCTTTCCTTTTCTTCTTCTTGTTAAAACTACTTGCTTGCTTTGCCTCTTTGCTTTGCGTTTTTCCCTCTGCTTCGCAAGTCTCAAGAAGAAGAAGTACAACTCGCAAGAAGAAATACAAGAACAACTTAAATCTAAAAGGAAAACATTTTCTTTTGCTTTTTTTTCATGTGTGCAATAGAAATTCAATGGACGGTTTTATATACAGATACAGATACAAATACACTGGCAGAGTACAAAACATACGCACATTGTGTCTGCGTTTTTTTCCATCTCTTTCTATAGTTCTCTCACTACGAAAAAACAATGGGGAATTCCAATAGGAAAAATAGAGCTCAAAACTGCCGCTAAAGGCCGATTAAGATCCAACATTGAGGCAATGAACAACTTTCAGTTGCAGAAATTTCACAAAAAAAATAAATAAAACTCCCACACGCTCTACACATGAGTACATACACACATGTATACAAGTAAGGAGAGAAAATACACCAGGAAATTCTGAAGAAAATAATGGATAAAAAACTGGAAAAGTCTCACATTCCCCGTTTTTCTCTCTCCACTTCTCCACACCGCCATTATCATGGCGAGTCATGAATGCTCTTTGATTTTTGTTCTTTACACAAAAAGTCTTGCTTTGGCTGTACATAGAGAACCATGTTTGTATGTATGTATGTATGGAAAATACGAAGACTAGTCCTTGACACAAGAGAACATTTCCTTTCTATTTCTTTCTTTGCTTCTCCTTACGCTTTTATTCTATGGAACTCTCTCTCTTTTTCTCTGGTTCTCTATCTCTCTGCATTCTCCAGGTCCTTTTATCCAGCTCTAGCTTTCTCTTTCTTTCTCCAAAGAATTCCACAATGCACGTGTGTGTGTACGTATATATACGTATGTGAGTTTTCGTTTGAGTACTCAGAATGTGAAAGGAGCCCGAAAACTCCGTGAAAGAACTCTCGTTGATATATGTTGACAGCTTTTTCCAAAAATTGAACAGCATCTGAACAGCATCTTTTCAACGGAAAAATTCTCATAGCCTCTCTTTCTCCCTTCTTTTCCCGTACAAAATAGTCTGAGAAACTCTCTTCTCTCTTCTTTTCCTTTGCTTTCGTCAATGTAGGCGTATTTCTTTCTCTTTTTCCACTTTCCATGCAATTGCTCGCGCTGTCCTTGTGCCGTTGGCTTGTCGTAGTCGTCTAGGACGACGACGACGACTACCCGATTCTATGTGTACAATGTACAGTATTAGAGCCCTGCTGCCGTTCTTTCTCTTCCTTTCATCTTTTTAACGTATTAAAGACATACCACAATCTCTCCTCTCCTGTCTTTAAAAGCTCGTTCTGTGCTATGTATGAACATATACTGATATTTTCTCTAGTTTTTCATACATTTTGCTCAGAGAAAGTGAAGGAGAAAGGCCGAAAATGGTGAGCCGTTTGATATACATACATCCATGTTGCAGATACACTCGGTACAGTACAGAGCTTGAAAAGAGAACGAAGACGACGAAAAATCCAAGTGGAGCGAGACAGAGTGACATTGTCATGTTTCATTACGGTGGACAGCCCTGCCCATTACTTTAGGTAGCTCAACTCAACTCAACTCTCTGCCGTGCTGCTGCATGTATGTACGATGTACTCTGTTCAGTTGAGTTGAGTTTCTTCAAAGGGATCTTCTATGGACATGCCGAGGAATTATTGTGGGCCGAAACTGAAGTGAAATGACGAAGAAAAAATAGAAGAGAGCCTATATTACGAGACTGCTCTTCTTTTTTTTTCTTTCCAGAACCAGAACCCGAGCTATCGCAATACATAGCAACCAAGGAGTTTTCTCAGTATGGTTGGTTGGTATGGTATCTTCAAGACGATCGAATCCCGGGGAAATTGCTCTATGCATGTTTTATGAGCAAATCGGATGTTTATACATTTTCCAAGGCTATTACTGTGCCAGACTCTCGAAAAAAAGTCTAGAAAACTAGAACCAAAACTCAAGCAAAAGAAGAAGAAAAAAGAATGAGACGAAGACTTGAACTTTTTTCCTATGTAAATTGTACGTGTACATGTTCATAGTGTACTGTAGCCCAGGGCCTTATTCAAGACATGATGTAATACTCGGAAAAAGAGGAACGAGCTGTGTAGATGTATAAGTGGTAAATGGTAAACTTATCTAACTACACATTCATGTGCAGGCTCTGACTATGAGAAGAAGGCTTCTTTCTCGGCTCTTCTTGCTTGCTTGGTCCTCGTCGCGCCAGACATTTGTTTTGCGGTTCGAAAATGCGTTTTTAATCCATTCAGTCGTTCACATGTGCGCCTCGCCAAAGTACAGTGTAGTGTACAGTGTAGCTTGTAGTAAAATGTAGAAAGAGCAAACGCTATTACGAGACATTGCCATATGGAAAGTTTAGCTTTAAGAAACGCATTAGGAAACTAACTTTAGGCCGTCTGCCTTTTTACCACACATCCAAAAACACTCACATCATCACAACAGTCTGAATGAGCAACAAAACTTCCACTCAAACTCATACACAAACCTTCTACATACTCCATCGTTTGGTTTGGTTTGTTTTCTATTTTCGACTCATTTCAATGTGTGTAAAGGAAAGGAAGCCAAATAAAACCAAAAACAAACCTGATGAGATGAAGTAAAACACTTAAAAAACATTGGTAAAATAAAAAAAAATCAACCATGGCCTAGATCGCCTAAGCATTAGCTCACCTAATTATCCAGAATACGAAAGAGAGAGAATGTCCAGAGTCCATTCACTTCCAAACTGGAATTTTGTCCATTTCATTGAGTCCACGCGTAATAGCTAGTCAACTGACTTGTGTCACGACAACAAAACTAAACCAAACTGTCGTGATACAAATTACATACACATTGGTCCTGATCGTCCAGAAAAAGAACCCTCAACAAAAACGGAAAAAAGAACAAAAGCTCAAGCAAATTCACCTCAGCAATTATATATCTCAATTCAATCCATTTGGGTATGCAAGAGGGTAAAAAAATCCACAGCCAAACAAAATACTACATACAAGTTGATGTAAAAAAGCCCAAATCCATTTTCAAGTATTGCCTTTTTATTCAAGTCATTATTGGGGAAAAACCTGCTTCGAATTATTCTCTATTTCCATTCGCTTTAAATGACTAATGTACTTTAGGAATCGATTATGCATCAGAGCCAAAGCCAAAGTCAAATTTAAAATTGAAACGTAACTATTGCTCTTAATATAAAACGCGGACACATTTTCCATGTATGTATGTATGAACTGTATCTTGTATCTTTCCATAAAATTACATGCACGACAACCGACAGTTCCACTGGAGCATGCATGCAACAACAACAAACCTCAAAAGCTAACCACAAAAGTTGTTCAGCCTGTAAGTAACGAGCAAACAGATAACTTTTTTGTTCCCTATTTTTTCCTGGTATAATGTATGTAGTTAGATAAAAAAATATTCATAATCAAATTACGAATAGCAAGATTAGGATATTTAAACTAATTCAAATGGGTACTTAAGCTATGGCAGATGGAAGCCTTGATAAAAACGCAAACAACGTGGAGAAAAATAGATGCCTTTTGCATGTAAAATGCAACATACATAATAGCATTTCTACATATACTTGCAGGTAACTATTTTGGTTGTCGGTGGTGATGATAAAATTGGGACAGCTCTTGCACACATATTCATATGTATAAAGCTTTTAGGATTAATAACATGATTTTAATTGAAGTCAAAGACCAAAAGTTGAAGAACCGACATAATTGAACTTTTCAATCGTCTTACAATACTTAATATACAGAGGAAAACTGGAATTCATCACAATCACCATCACCACTTCAGCTAAATATAATATAAAATGTACAGATTGCATCGTTCATCCATACATGCATAATACATACACGATGTTAATATGTATCTATTAAGATGGAAGATGGTTCGACACGATTAAATATATATAAGAGAGTTGGAAAGGCTGACTCGCTGACTGGCGCGAGTGTCCGCTTGCTACTGCTTTTTACACAGAAGAAGCAACCAAAGAAGAAGAAGAAGAAATTAAGATAATGAAGGCCGATATTTGATGGGCTTTTACCCTAAACGTATATTATACAATATACATACACACAATATATACAACTAAGTGCAAAGGCAAAGGCCAGTTTTTTTATCTATAGATTGGGCGAGCATGTTCAATGTTTAAACTATTGAAATTGAAGGTACTTCCGTCTTTATCGGAGCAAAAGAGAGTTTCATCGTCATTATCCTCGATATTACCATGTTGATGGGTTACAATTGATCTTAAAGTGTTTCGTCGCGCAACGAGAACAGACAGCAGGAGCATCAGGAGTGTGTGTTCTTTATCCTGTACAAAAAACAAAGTTGACTTCCACACACTGTTTTTCACATCCTAGTTTTCCCCTTGATGGATTTTATACTTTATACATACATATTGAAATTAATAAACATGAGCAAGAAATTACGGCCGAGATGATTACACATCATATTTAAATTATTAACGGTGAAAACGGCCGCACATCTCTGTATGTATGTATGTACCAAAATCAATATCTCGGCAGAACCTGAATGGACACTAAATAATGATTATTATTAATTTAAAGGATGCATCATCATCATCAGCCAGCGAACAGTAGCCGGTGTTCATTCAGCTTAAATCCTGATTTTAGTTATACTCAACTTCCTCCATGGGGAATCATCAAATAAGTTTGACCGCGTTTACAGGTACCTATGCTAAAAACGACCACGGGAAGGCAAAGGCGTGTCCAGTATCCTAAAAAGCGGAGAATTTCCCCAAAATATTCCGCAGAAGATTTTCAGTTCATTTGTCAGTTTAAGATTCTCTCTATATATTTCGATCCCTTTGCCTGTGTGAATGTGAAAAGTGGACTATGTACCACGTGCCAATAGATTTCCCACAAGGCTTTAAAAAACTTGCCGGCAAGAATAATAATGGAGCAATGTCCTCCTCGGACGGTATGTACTATTCTGCCAGCCGCCAGCAGACTCAAAGACTGACCCACAAGTCCATGTCCAAGTCCAAGTTGAGAGAATGACCAGCGAAAAAATCAAGAGGGAGAAGAAGAGATGGAGAGAGAACGTCGAACGGAATGATCAAAAAAGCTCAAAGGCATTTTTAAGGGAAAATTCCCCAGCCAGCAAAACTCTTCCTGCTCCTCATCTTTTCCCTTCTTCTTGTTCGATTGACCAAGAGCTGGGGCCATTAGAAAAAGTCTCAGACTTTCAAAAATTTCTACTTGATATTTTCTCTAGGAAAAAGACACATAGATACTCTAACAAAGTTTGTCTATGTGGCAGAAGATTCAGGATTCAACCTCGACTAGATGGTTTTTATCCAGATATTTGCCGACTCCCCAGTCCCTTTTTATCTCCTCGGATCTTAGATGTATGTATGTATGTATATGTAAAGGCAAACCAGTTAGGCAGAAAGGAGGGTAAAAGTTGAACAGGAGTAAAGCGGATGGAAGGGAATGTGCTGGAACTGGAGAAAAGGCAGAGCAAGAAGAAGAAGATACCACTGGAACTAAAAAAGTGGAAGAATATTCGACAATTTCCACTAAAGCCTAAATACCTTTACCAGTTTGAGGGTTTTCCATGTATGTATATTGTATATGTATCTCTTTCGGGTTTTTTGGCTACAGAAAAAAAAGAGAAACAGAAAAGCAACATATATACACATACACACATGGAAGAGGATTTTCAAGGTTTCGGACATTATGAAAAATGATGTGAAACCACTCTTGCGTATTCGATAGCCATTTTTCCCCATCTTATTCCTCCGAGAATACTCAATCTACACGCACCCTACATTCAATTCAATTGTGCACTTTTATTTCTCTCTCTGCGCTCCTTTCTCCCCGGAAAATTCTTTACACCGAGTATCAAAAATGTATGCTTTATAGTATACAGATATATAGAGCACATATTTAATATGTATGACGGCATTATTTATACCGCATACATATGTATATGCATATAAAACCACTGGGCTAATAACATTAGATACACCACAGCAGTTAAATATATTATTTTCTCGAGCCAAACCACCACTCGATATTTTCATCCATCCAATTTTACATCTCGTTCTTTTTTTCCAACTTTTCTTTATGTACTTTTATATTACATACCGCCGTTGGTCCAAACTCAGACAACAAAAGGTATCGGTAAATTTTACAATTCATACAATGAAACGTTCTTTAATTACAAAAAAGCTCATTTTTGAAGTTACTGGGACTTTTAGAAAAATTTTCATTCAGTTTAATCCGTTGTAAATACAGGTACATAAAGGAATCCCGTGTTTTTACACTAACTTGTTCACATTAGAGTGTGTAAGGTTCTTCCGCCCGTGACCTATCCACTTGATAGCGCACATTATAATAAGATGATATTATTATTAGTATTGCGAATATGTTTTATTATCCTCGGGTTCGTTGGAACGTGCACAATTATTGTTATTACTATTACAATTTCCCCACAATCCCATATAAATCCTGAAATATCCTCACAATGTATTCGAATCACAAATTCGTATATACACGATACGCGGCAAATGACAGGATCTAGACAGACGTAAATATATGTACAAGAAAGGGGAAAAGAGTACAGACACGAGAATTGAAAACAGTAGCCAAAGTCTAAGCCACAACGATTTTTGACTGTTTTTCCTCCTTGAGAGATGGAAGAGCTCATAAAAAACTACGAGGAGTGCAAGTTGAATGGGATGGAATAAGTAATTGTAAAAATTCCAGCAGTTGGCTATACATATGTACAAAGACACGAGGAAATGAGAGAAAAAGAGCAAAAGTATAGTTGACTACTGTTCTCTATCTCTTTCTCTCTGTGTCTTGTGCTATATGTGAGGAGTTGAGTTGGTGTGTCTGTGTGTGCTGAGGGGAGAATTACACTACTGTGAAATGAGGAGAAGATAATGAAAAGACTATTAGAAGAACTATTTAGGCAATGATAACGGTTTAATGGTACCGAGGAGACCGAGTTTGCCCCTACCAATAGATTTATGACAATTTCTTCTTCGCTCTTTCTCCAAATACATCCTTGCATCCACTTGCACTCTACTGCATGCATAGACTAGACGCATAGACATGTATCTCTTTCTCTGTTTCTATAGAGTGGGATAGAATACGCACCGCCAAGTGCACGTTCTCTCCTTCTCAATTCACCGGCTAGTCTACTTTCCACAATCTTTTAAACTCTTTCTACACAATATATTAAGTCTATGCAAAAAACCCAGGGCATAATATATCTAACACTGTCATAATTTCTCTCTCTCTCACTATTTGGAAAGTCTACACATCTTTCCAAAAGCCATTCACTTATGTATGTATGTATGTACTTGCACATCCAAATCCACTGCTGCTGCTGCATTTGCATCTGCTTTCACTCCCCCATCCCATCTTTTAGACAAAAGAATGTGCAAAAAGTCGGGATACGAATTATCAGTTCATCAAGAACCGGGGAAATGCTTCCTCGCTTCTCCATATAGCGATTATAATTAAAAAAGCTCAAATATTTGTCACAAGGCTTGCGGAGGAATAAAAACCTACAAAACTGAAAACTTTTCTAAGCACTGTCGGAATCTTTTGTTTGATTTTACAGGAAGTTAATGTACATATAATAAGTACATACATAGGTAATCCGTTATTTGGAAGCTCATCCTCATCATAATAATTGTAATCGAAATCGACATGGACGTTACATCGAAGAGAAATGGGGAGAGGTGTTAGCCACACCATAAAAATGTGTGTAGAGATAAGTCTGATATGCATATTATACATAAGATAGCAATAATATGATTCTCATAAATGTGTAACTATTTACTGCTCGACCCGCGATTGCACACTACACCACAGTTCAGACCAGACCAGACCAGACAGAGTGGGTGCTCAGTGCACAGTAGCTGGATTGTGAGGTGAGTCGGCAGGTCGGTGAAAATAATGGGGTGGCCACTCACTTGATGAGCATGATGGGATTTTGATGTTACGGTGTGATGATTGGCCCCGTAATAATACCCATTTCAACCTCACATTATTGTTACCAATCTATACTCCATAATACTCTGTACCATAGGATAGGATACAGCACTCGGGAGTAAAATACTCTGATCCTGTTTCTCATATATTTAAGTATAATATCGTATTATACAATAGTCAACTCTGTATATGAACGTATGTACCTATTTGAAATCGACATAAAATTATGTATGGATGTAAAAGCTCAAGCTTGTATATAGTTTTTTCCCCTGTATTCCATTGTAAAAAACTTGTCTCATTTACCACATTTGTATTTGTAAAGTATTAATATTTGTCTTTCAAATTGAATAGTACAATACGTAATACACATACACACAATATATACATAATGATCATTATTCTTGAGCTAAATGGTTTCCTCATCTCGAATTCTCTATTCATCTCATCATCATGTTGTTGTCCATACCATATTGAGCATTGAACATTAAGTTGAATTGCAGAACAAAACTTTATTTACTTCTTCTCTCTATTTTTCTCAAGTGACCAAGGTATCGTATACACTATACACATACATACATAATATAATATTAATTAAACTACTACTGCTCCTGCTGCTCCTTGTACATTTTTCCAGGGCAGAGTTGATGGTTGACACTCAACTTAGTCACGCCAGGAAAAAACGATAGAAGTATACAGTATACATACATACAAACATAAAAGAAAATACAGTGGTTATTTTATTTATTAGAAAATTATAAATTAAATCCATTTGTACCGCAACCATGGCCCAACACAACTATGTACTACTGACTACTGCATCTTTTTCTACCATACTTTTGCCGCGTCTACATACTCAAAATACTATGTATTTTTGATGGACTACCTACTACTACACACACACACACACACAGCTATTTTAAATATGGACGAGAACTGATGCATGTTATGCCAATGATGTTTCTTATTTTGTATGCAAGGTGCATCGGTTCATAACTAAACCCCCTACTAAAATAGTGCCACCAACCTCGTCAAGCATATTTTATTAGACTCTGCTGCTGCTTCTTCTCTTCTTTTTCTTCAAGTCAAACTTATTATTATTATCATTTCTACATGTATGTACATACATCTATGCATGGACTAACTCACATAATATTGCCGGACATCTCCCAATAAGTTTTTACACACCACAACAAAACATGTAGCAATCATGTGTATAGTGTATGTATACTGTATACATGTTAAGTATAGTATTATAATAAAATGTAATGTTTGGCTGTTGTTGGATGGTCGTCCTCGACTTCGTCTACTTCTATCACTTGATCGCATTTTATGTATGTATGTGAATGTATGTATTTGAACCGAGTTGAAACTGGACACAGGAGCACACACACACACACACACACACATAAAGACATTCTCATTCCAAAAGGGAATACATCATACATTATACTGTGTACATACATACAGATACACAAAGTGCATATCACAGAGCGAAAGATATAGAAAACTTGAAGCTTTATGAAACGTGACTTGAACATCAGATGAGTTGAGATAGTCTTAAATTTAATGAACATAGGAATACATCCATACTTGTAAATACATACCTATATACATATCTATATCAATCTGTAACTATACTGTATACGCCAGGGTCTCTTTGATGCCTATTTTTCTGAGTGATTCCCTCTCTCTCTCTCTCCTTGGTTGAAACTAAACAAGTATACATACGTACAACGTACAGCTACAACTTTGGCGCTACATATGGAATATTAGTTACTATATAATATACATAATTTAACGTTCCTCCGCCGTTTTTTACTCGAGCTCTGATGCCTCATGAACATTGAACACTGAACATATCCGTAAGCACATAAGTATCTTGAGTTTCTCCTGTCGGGCTCTCTTCTTCATCTTCTTCTCATTTCTCAGGTCTCTCGTGTATATTTTTCATGTATTAATATTGTACATGCTATTCCCATTTGGTCATGACGGTATCTTCTTCTTGTCTTGTCTTCTAGCCAATACACATACACACATGTATGTATCTTCCCCTCTCATACATATAAGTATAACTAACAAGTTGTAAGTACGGGTTCAAAATATCATTATTATTTTTTGTATGCTCCGCCATGTCAGGTAGATGGATATATGTAACTATATATGGACCACGAAGTAGATTGTACATGTATGCATGTATGTATATGTATGTATTATGTATCTTGTGATGTCAATGGTTTTCACGTTAACTCATAGTCCATGTTTTACCGACCGTCGTCCTCACTATCCTCCACAACGTATGTATAATGTATACATGTATTGCCGTACATGGACCTGAGAACCAAAGTAAAGTAAAGTAGAGGCAACTGCTCGTCAATTTCTTTGTAAGCGTTTAATGTGGTCTGTGCCCATCCATAGTGTAAAAAAGGACTACCATCCTAACTAACATCAACATACATCCATCCATCTATCTATCTATCTATCCATCCGTCCATAGGATACGAAATCTACAATTTGTATGTATATGTGTATGGATGGACTCATATGGACGATGAGTACAAGATTGTAAAAAAACATTATCTCTGTGGGTACATTTGCATTTTTTCAATTCTCATTTCATTTCTCTCTTCTTCTCCTCATCTTAAACTCTCCGTCTCTCTCTCTTTGTAGAGATGGATTTCTTGTCCAACTTGGTCTAGGACTATGGAGAGATGAACTATGTGCGCAGTTTAAAAAAATCTAATAACTATAATATTTCCAAGTAGGTAGACGTAACTACACACATAAAACTACTTGTAATTGTATATATCTATCTGTGGTTGTGTGTGTGTGTGTGTGGTGATATAAATGGAAGGGAAGAGAGATGCAGTTGAAGAACATTAGAATTTTATCATTAACAATTTAAGCCTTGACTCTACTTCATCTCATCTCGTCCTGTCTTGTACACATAATATAATACGTTTTATAATACACATGATACATTATACATTATGTATATTTATTCCAGCATAATGTAAGTACATATAGTATGTACTATGTATAGTCGTAGTTAGTAAGATTGCTCCATCGGCATTGTAAAAATTAAAAATAAACTAAATTTGATATCCCCGTGCCTTGGACTTTGACTCTGAACCAACCAACGAACAACTTGAGCTTGTGATTTTTTCAATCTCTTCATTTTCCGTTTCTCTTTCTACAATATACATATAAGCATATCGGTATCTCTAGCTGATAATGGTAACTATGTATTTAGAATTGGAAGTACGTTGAAATTAAATGAAAATGGTAATGGATAATGGAAATGTGAAAATACAAAGTGACAACTGACGTTGTCTATCCTTTAGATAAGATTAGCCGACTAAATTCGCATATATACACATAGGATTAATGTATGAATTTTAATGTACGTACGGATTACTTATTCAGCTCTCGGATCATTAATACAGCATAAATTATGAAAATTCCGATAATTTCCTCATATGCTTTCTGCACTCTTACTCTCTTTATGCTCTCTGGCCTGTTTTCTGTCCAAAAATTTATAAAAAACGTGACATTACCCATGTAAAGTTTCTCCCATCAATTCATAGATAGATATGCACTTACAGACGAGCAATTTCAAATCAACGCACCGTCATCAATATCAGCACCAACAAGATAATACGATCGTCATCATATTACACTGGTACAGCACATACTGTATACACTCTACTGAACTGAGCTGAATATAAGCTTCTGGTTAAATGTTGAAAATGTACATTTGTATTTATTTATAGTATATTATGAGCATACACACTTATACATCTTATACATACAATGAGCACAATCAGGCATCAGGCAGCAGACGAAGAGACGAGTAGAGTACATAGACCGAATATGGATGTTCCTTTAGAAAAAGTAAAAGATAAATCGGATTCCAGCTAGGCAAAGAGACTGAGAAGAGGAAGAAAACAATCGGAGAACGTATCATTTTCATCAAGCGAGTCAATTGAAAATAAAGGATGGATAGAACAAGATATCCAAGTATGAGGACGATGCTTTGGAATGGTAGTTACATTCAGTATTCAGCATCTTCTTTTCTATTCAACAACGTCTCAGGTTCCTTTTTGGAGAGCCAAAACTACATAATATCTAAAACCACCGTGCCAGCATCAATTCAAGTTTGGTGCAATACCAATATATGTATATATATACCAATCCAAATATCTCGTGCTTTAAATTTTATCCTACAATTTCAGCAGACAGCCAGTCACTAACTATTACTTTGAAACTTTTAGGACGAAGAAAAGAAGTAGAAGAAGAACAACGAGCTTGAATAAAAAAAACTGTAGTTATCTTTATAAGAATAGCTCAGCTTGATGACAGAGGAGAAGAAGACGAGGCTTCAGACGGTTCCCTCTTGTTTACTTCTTCATCTTTCTCTTTCACTCTTTTTTTACTATATTACACACATATTATTACAGTGAGTAGCACAACAATACCTTTAAAACCTATACACACTCACATTATCTAGCCTTATTGTTGTTGTGGCTGTTTTTTTGCACAGAGAATGAAGAATTCTTTGTGGATCAGAGTAAAATCGGCAAATTTGAATAGCATTTGGGTGCTCATCAGAATCCTATTCTTTAACAAGAAGTAGAAGAAGAAGACGACTACAAAGAAGAAGAAGCAGAAGGCATACATAGAAGAAAGAGAGTGATAGCATGTGCCTGGCAGCCTCCATGTTTTCAATACTACACACAAAAGAGACAAAACTCAAACTCACCGACGCACGTTTCCCTTTGCGAACCATTATTATTATCATCATTATTATTACTATGGAAGAAACTCTTCTTCTTCTTCGTCTTCATAATATCTTGAGGTATTCATATTCATATTCGCCTTTGTATATTTTTATCTCCAGGCAACCAACAAACAACCAACCAACCACTGATATTTTTTCCATCATACCACGTCCACATTCACATCGATAGACATATACATATGTACTCAACTCTCATATCAACCTTTTTTCCTTCCCTTTTGAATTTTCATATCTTCTTTTTCTTCGTCTTCATAATATTCTTTAGTATTAGTGATCTTCCAACATTATATACCATTAGGATTACACTTACGATTCAATCGCCTGGCCTCCCTCCATGTGCCTTTTCTTTTGTCGATGTTTAGTTGTACTGTAAAATGTAATGTTATTTATATGTGATATCTATGACTAAGAAAATAATGTGAATCTATTATGATGTACCTGCACATTGCACATATAAATGTATAATATGTACACATGGAGGGAAAAAGAAGATGGGAGAACGGAGAGAGCTCAAGAAAAATCTTACTCTCATCTGAATATTAATGAGTGAAGAAGGACTCTTCTTCCCATTAGCCAGCCATTCATTGCTCGCATACTCTACTATATATTCTCTGTTATTCACCCTTTGGCAAACTAAACAAGGGATTTTCATGTTTCATTTTATAAATTCAACTTTGACTCCGACTCCAAGCTCTATTCTGTCCGTAAATATTATTATTATTATTATTATCATTATTATTATTACTGTACATAATAATGTGAATCCTGGTCCTCGCCTTTTGGTCTTGGTCTTCATCTTCATCCTCCCGAGCAGAACTTGAAATTTATGCATGAAATTTTCCGTACTATAGTTACACTTGTGTGAATATACACATTACACATGTACATGCACAATGCACAACTTATGATAATATGAGCAAAGCTAAACATGAGTAATATCCGTCAGTGTGAACTAAACCACAGGACCGACGTCTAAAATGTAATACCATTTTAATGCAATACTAATGTTCGAATAAATACACCAAAGATCACCTTGATGATGCTTTGGAGAGGAAAGAAAAAGATCCAAATTATATATATCTATCTAGTATAGTATATGCATAGTGTTTTTTCTTGTTCTCTCTCTTTACAAATACAAATTTTAAACTAAATATTTCAACGATCCAAAAGAGAGAGCAGGGAAAAAAACATATTATAACGTTGATGATGATTATGATGATGAGGATGGAAAAGAAAATGGTAGATAGGAAAGCACTTATACACAATATGTATACATAAAAAAGTCCACCTGGACGATGAACATTGAACATTGAAATGAAAAGAGCCAACCTGTAATTAGGACTTCAGATTCATTTTAATTCACCTATGACTCAAGCTCAAAAATTTCTTTCAGTCTTAAGATTTCAACTTTTGTATATTACGATATGTGTACAATGTACAACGTATAAGCAGAGGATGAGGAAAAACGAAGCATTAGAACTTTATCTCCATGTTGTATTATATTATGCTAACATGACGTTAAATTACAATTGAAATCAGACTCCCCATTCACATGGGGCGAATATACATAGAGTCATGGTGAAATTTTCTTGTTCTTCTTATGTAGATTAATTAGCAAAAATTACGAGGATATTCACGAGTCATGAGTGAGTGAGTGAGTGAGTGAAAAGAAGAATAAGAAATGATGATGGTTAGAAAAAAATTATTTGGACGTGTAGAACGAGCGATCTTTTTGAGCTTTGAGCTCTTTCCCTATTCTTTAAACATACTTACATATGTAAACATGTATTATGTACTTGTTACATAAGTTCCCAACGTGTGCATTTATAAGTACATTTTGTATTGTACCAACATCTATATTAAATTCACTGTATGCTGTATGCCTTTACGTCTGCCATTCTCCTACAATTTTGACTAGAAACTACATTGTAAACTGCAAGGTGATGGCCGATGGCTCAAGGAAAATACTAATCAAGTACCCATCCATTAGCATGTAAATTTGTGTAGATGTGTCATTCTAAGATAACATCTTAATCTTTATCTTAATATGTACTCGTCCCTGTTGTTCTCTCCTCTTTCTCCGTACTAAACCTCAAAGAGATGTCAAATGAAGCGTGTAAGTACACCATCTATTTGTACTATGTATATAACAGTGCTTTCTCGAGTTCAAATTTCAAATTAAGACAACGGTTGACTGTCAACTTGAATTAAATTGAAGTTCACATTCAAGTTTAAAGACCAGTTCACAACTCTCATAATATATACTATCATGTTATCGGTGGTTTTGTCTTTTCCTCACTGTTGTATATTGTATAGTAGTCCTCGTCCTCGTCATCATCATAGTCGTGGGTTTTGATTTAATTTAATTTAAATTCACATTCAATTGAATTTTGATCTCAAAATTGATGTGTACATATCGCATATTGAGAGTGAGTGAATTCAGCATTTCATGATTATAATTCCGAGAAACTATGTATGTATGCATGAAAGCCATGGAAAATTTTGCCGTCACATTCACATCCGAATGTCAGCAGGATAGTAATAGCAGGTTTCCTCCATGTTTGTGTTAGTAGTACGGAGTTTTGTATGTGTATATATAATATGTAGTCAAGTGGGAAAGGGGACGTCGTCAGTCTTGTCATCTTGTCATACCTGGTCTCTTCTCCTTTTCTTTGTCGACATAAATACACGGAGACAAATGACAAGCCACAATCCTATATGTACACCGTGCAAGCATAAATACATACTCATACATACCTATGGAGAATGTAAACGGATGCCTTTGTCTTAGAACAATCAGGAGTCGGGACCTGAGCCCAATATTTGTTTGTAAAGACGTCATCAACACCCTATTATCCCGTCAGTCACTCATGGACAACATGAAAATTCTAAACTCAAAACGATGACAAGACACACACACACACACATACATGCACGCTAAACACTAAACACTATACACAGCACAGTCTACAGTCTACACGAAGAGATAACGTCAAAATATCACTATACTATCATTATGCATACCTGGATAAATTCAATACCATACATTACATGTTTTTTTGCCTCGCCTGTATATATATATATAAATATATAGGTTATTGCTAGTAACACGGAATATGGTACAACAACAATATAGTATCATACACATGGTCTGAAAAACGACATGATAATAACGATAATAATAATAACATTACAACCGAATTAAATACCGTCGTTTCATTTTTTCATGTCACATGTCTGTCATCCAAGGGCTACATTTTCACGTCTTTATGTACGTACATATGTGCATGACATGGAGAGCAGTAGAACAACAGGGGAAAGGCCTGGATTACGTAATCCCAATGTAAATTGTATGTACTATGTACATACACATTTTTTGGAATCAATGAATCCCTCCTTTCCTCGTACATACATATAAACACAAACTACATTTGTTTGAACAATGCAATGTTTAATGTACATGAATTTAACAAAATATTATAGCGTATTTTTTGCTCGTTTCAATTTTCAAATGGTAAATGACTGTTATCAAGATATGTACAATGTACAGGATTGCATTGCATGCAAACCTATATTAACTTACATATTATTATTATATTATTGCTTTTCCTACCGGATGTCAACTAACTCTGTGACAATAACAATCACAGCTCATACATACATATAGTTTGTAGGTTGTACTTTTGGTGCTCTGTTTGTAAGGCTACCGTACAACTTTATGCATCGCATGGAAAAAAATGAATCCTGACAAATGATTTTCTTATCTCTATCTGTACGTATTGTATGCTATTGTAAAAAATATAAGAAAAAACTACACATAATATGTGTATGTATTTCCGTATACCTGAACAAATGGAGGTTAAACCGTGCCGTGGCAAATTGCTCTTCAACGACATGTCAAACTTTCCCCGCGTATTATAATTAAATGTGGATCCATAAATGATGAAAAAAGCCAGAGGTTGAATGTCTCTACCTTGTACATATATTGTATGTATACATGCATGAAAAAACAGAAACAAGGTAGCTGCTGGTTGATCCTCTCTTTCTTTCTTTCTCTATACTATGTATATGCTCATCCTCATCATCATGATCATCTCCTGTCTGTTTTTCTATAATTTTATCATTAGACTGTCAAAAGACTTTTGGTCGTGCCTTCTTTTTTTGGAGAAAACGAAAATAAGTGAAACAAAAAAGGGATTTATACACATAAAATGATGCATAATCTGTATAATATGTATGATGTGCATTATAATAATAAAAAATCCCTGCTGGAGCTTCCTCCATTCCATACTTTTCCACTATTCACTCTCATTCTCTTCGAGTCAGTCAGTCAGTCTGTCAAAATACGGATAGAAAAGCCAACACACTACACAACAACCGCCTTCATAATTTACCTACGGGTCGTCTTTTTTTCCTCTATACATGAATTATGTTCATTGAATATCAACAATAAAACATAAATGAAAACATCAGACGGTGCAGCATGTGCATGACGCTTTGGCTTTGCCTTTGCTCTATATATCCAATGCCTACATCGTTGATATGTAGTTGAGACCGTGATTGACAAGAGCAGTAATTTCTCGGCTTGAAATAAATTTGTCAGACCCCCAAATTACAGACATTTATCAAGCAGACAGATAGAAACAGAGACTCAGGCAAAGAGTGAACACGGAAGTACAAGTCTACAACTTTACAAATATAATACAAGCACGGAGAGGATTATTGGCCTTATTTAATACAATTATGATTATGCTTTTTATATAATACGACAGAATTCAGTGAATAAGACTGGAGAAAAAAGGACCTCACATGACGATCAGAATCTATGCATTATGTATGTGGAAAACTATGTATTAAATATTGTGAAATATCATTTTTGAATAGAGAAATAAATTTTAATTGTTTTGCTCTCATTATTATTTAAATTATTCTCATTATAATGTAAGCTCATTATTAAATATCACTTATTATCAACTATGTATTATGTATGTACAATGTACAAGAGCTTTTATTCTGTAATTCAACAGAAATTGCGAGCTCAAAGCTCACATAGCTAAAAACTAACCTACCCCAGAATATTTTCAGTTCTCATATTACATACACTCTCTCAATCTCGACACTCCATATAATATATATTTAAAAAACAATGATGGAAGCCTGAGAATCATCAAGGATGCTTTATTTCAACAAAAAAGAGAGAAAAAACATCATTATTGATGGAAAACGAGAGCGAATAATGATGGACTAACAACCAAAAACAAAAAAAAAACAAAAGGAAATAGCAAGGAATTGTATGTGTGTTCTCAACACAACACTAGTCTCAAGTTCATCATCAAGTGTGGCCTTCCATTCAATTCAATTCCATGCCAACCCACCATACTCAAGTCATTCCATTTAACTTTAACTCGCGGGATGTAATAGATTTATAAGTATAAGTATCATCTTTGGGAGTTTTTCTCTCAGAGGCAACAACAGCAATTCACGAGATATTATTATGGCAGAAAGAGAAAGAGAGAGAGAGAGAGAGAGAGGCCGAGCCAAGCATGGAAAAAAATGAGGGAAGCTCCTCCGCTGTGGAGAGCACCTCCTGTCATTTGCCCTGTCAAATAATGAGCCACATTTCCTTACCATGTGTCTAACCACGCAACGGCCTATACTATATTTACTATATGTTATAGCTCATCATATTCTCATATACCTTACTCTGACTCCTCCGCTCAAGCACACACAAACGCACATACAGACACAAAAATACGCTACAAACCAAAGCATCAAGATAATAATAATAATCATAGTCATCGCGATCATCATCAACCTCTAGATATCAACTAGATATTTTTTTACGTGTCTATATTGCCTTCAATAATACATACACATACACGAATAATAATTATTTTTCTCATACAAACAAACGTATATCCTCCATCATTTTCCACAGGACGGAATAAAAAAAGTATACATTGCAATTTTCAATACATTTTTCCATCGATTACACCAGGCTTCAAGAGCCAACTTTTCTTAATCTAACATTAATGCTTGTATATTATGTATTATCTTTCTCTGTCTGTACATACAAAGTTAATATAGAAATAATGATTACAATAATAATATAATTGTTTCGACTAAAGACAAACCAAATGGATGTTGTGTAATTTAATTTCTACCATTTTTTCCTAATACCTGTCCACACGTCACAACATACAAAATATATACATAAGACATAAGATATAACGCATCATATCATATCACATCACATCATGAATTAAAACTCGTGTAATAAATAATAGGCCGTGTGGCGGCATCCCCTTCTGATTGCAACTTTTATGTGTACGAGAACAAAACGGAGAACACAAAAAACAAAGTTAACATGTTAAATTATTCTGCACACACACACACACACATACATTTATACAATATTCGCTCTACCTTTAAATTACGCAGATTACTGGCAAAAAACAATGTGTATGTGTGTGTGTGTGTGTCTGTAAGTGTAACGTAAAACTACAATATGAATTTGTTCTGTACAAGTTGTTATTACTATTATTATTTTATTTTGCTATAATGTGTGTTGTTTAAACAGTGTAAACTAGTTCGCAAACTAGTACAAAATACAAAGAGTCTTTCATTTAAACAATGTATGTGTTTAAATGAGTGACTAGCTGACTGACTGACTGACTGCACAAGTGTATATTTATTTAAATATCCTGTACATTATGATATGAACTTGGTGATAACTTAACACACATGCAACGAGAAGAAGAATGATGTATCGTCATTTTGCGTATATGTATGTGTAGATGGTAGAGACTTATTGTTCTTCCTGCAAGAGTAGCGCTCTATTATTACTATTACTCTTATTATTATGTAAGAGTTTCACGCTACCTTTTTCTTTTTAAGCAACTATACTAGAGAAACTAAACTTATATATAAGTAACTTGCTGATATTTTCCCATAATAATATAATATAGTATGTGTATATTGTGAAAAACTTTTAATATGCGGTACAGTTTGTAGTTTAGTCTATAGCCAGAAAAACCACACACGCTTCTCTCTGTGTACACATTATGTACTTTACAGAGTTTTAGCTCAAACAGAAAGAGAACAAAACGAGCCAAAAATGATTTGAGTAAAGTTGGCTGTATGTATGTAGTATGTACCCAAAAAACATGCACATTCACAGAGCACAGAGTATGTATAGAATGGAGAATTGAGAGAAGCGGACGAGTTGAAGAAACCATGCAATTAGAATGCCAAACTTAATTTTGAGAATTAGGAGAAGACTTGTCTTGAACTAATATTTATGGGCAAATGAAAAGTTTTGTGGAGAGAGCACGTACCTTCGATGCACGTACAATACCTTTTCACTACTCTATATATTATACCAAAAAGCTTATCGTCGCACCACCAGTATGTCTAAAAAATACACATACATGTATACATGCATCCTATCTAGATACATTAGACTTTCTGCACTCACCATCATCATCATCACCACCACCGTAAAGTAGATACATATTCGTATTTGAATTCTAACTAGGAACAAGAACAAACTGTAAATAGATGGAGGAATAATAATAAAAGAGGCAAAAGTTCAAAAGTATCTTTCCCCTTTTCCTGCTTTCATATAATATAGTTAGAATCTGCAACATCATGGCTTTCTTATACGTACATTTAAGAATCTTCTCTAGTTTCTCAACAACAGTAAAATTCCACGGTGAATTTTCAATCCAATATGTATGCATGTAAACTTGATATGATTTACAGTGTCCTCTTTAAAATCTCCACACATTTCCGAGAAATTCAAATAAAGATTTTCCAACGAGGAGCGAGAGAGAGAGATGCTCCAATATTTATTACATATTCTTTTCAAACTTGGGCAGAATGCTTGTATTAGTACAATTAGTTATTGTATATTGGAAAATTTGGAATTCCTCAAATATTCCAGTGTGATGACGATAATTATAGAGTTTAAATACCTTCCAATTAATGTCCCTTTGTTGTCCAATATTTTCCTACAAGATTCTTCAACAAGGAGGAGTAAGAGGAGGAGGAGGGGGAAAAGATGGAGAAGAATCTTTGATGAAATGAATGAGAGAAATTAGAGGTTTCCTCATACATATATCTATAATCTGTATACATATGTGCATTGTAAATACATGCGTAAAGTTTTCAGGGGAAAATCCTCATTACACTTTGGAAATTAAATGAACACATTGGAAAATGAAAACAAAACGAAATTTACAATCTCTAAATGTTTAATAAGTACATACATACATGCATACATACATAAAACTTTTTTCCCTATTTTTTTCCTTGGTCGTTTGAACAAAAAAGAGAAAAAGCTTTTTAAAACGAAGACGAAGAACCACCGCTTCTCAACTCATCTCAAGTCCATTCCATCAATTGTGGTTAAAATCGAAAGAAGGAAGAAGAGAGAGAGAGAGAGAAAGAGAGAGAAACGTAAAGCGCGGACGGAGAAATAAGAAAATAGCATTCCACTATATATTCTTCCTTTTCTTTTCCAATCTTAAATCCAACCACAAAAGGTTAACGAGATTTAGTGTCTTGCTTGACTTTGGGTTTTGCCTTGCTTGTTTCACTTTTGAGGTTTAAAGAGAACGCTGGAACGCTCAATTTCAAACAAAAAGAGAACCAAACCGAAGGAACAAACCAACGGCAAAGGCGTATCGATACATGATATGTATATGTATGTATGTATGTGCGTAAAGTAAAAATCGTCAAAAGTTCCCTACTCCTCCTCTATTGTCGAGATATTAAGCATTCTCGGCCATATTAGTGTTTCTCTTATTCCCTTTGGTTTACATTTTACATAGTTAGGCAAAAGGATGGCATCATAGCATAGCATAGCATACATACCTTTACCTGAACACACATCACATTTGTTGTTCCTTCAAACGTCCAACACCAAGAAACAACGATTGTTCCAGCTATTTGCCGCTGGCCAAGTTTCGAAAAATCTCATTAACGCGCTGGACTTAATTGCAATCAACTCGGCTCAACTCAACTGAGCTCAGATCAGCTCTTACTCAACTTGAGGAACAAACCAAGGTTTGCTTTTACACAAAGTCTACAGTCTACATACATGCATCATCCATGAACAAGATCTTGTACATAGTATATGGTAATAATAATGATGATAATAATATTAATATTTTTACTCCGCGGCAAAAGGATCGACCAAACTTGAGCACAACAATAACAAAACAAGAGGGTAATAATAATCTTGCTTAAACCTTCTTCAGCTCAAGGAATGAGAAGAAAAAACCCACAAGACATGAAAGTTTACAACGAAGCACATTCATCATCATCCACAAAACTACAGTATTTTTTACTTGTCAAAATATTGCAGTGTGTAAACACATATATACATGAGTGTACATGTGTATTCGCAATAAAATGTAGAATATGGTCGTTGCAAAAAAACTGTGCACTCAGAGTTCAACATACATAGAAACACAAACTATGTCTTTTGTCTTGTTTATTGTTTGAAATTTGAGTGCTGCACTGAGCATTGAGACAGATGTAGAATTTCTATCCATCTAAATATCTACATATTACTATGTATGTATTTACTATGCATAAAAATTCGGGACACGCTCAACCCTTTGACGAGGATAAATTTATTTTCAATATTCAACGAGGAAGGATCGTTTTGAGACAGTAATACTAATCGACGCGAGACAATGCAGTCTATTCTTTTCATTTTCATTTTATTCCGCCGTCTTCCGCGTATCCATCTAGTTAACGCTATGAGTATACATTATACATGCGATGGTGCCAACAAAGAATGCCGTGCACTTTGTTGAGTGAATGAAAAAGGATCGGCGAGTCAAAACTACTTGTGCATTTTATGAGGATCTCAATTCTCAAATCGGGCCCTTTATACTGTATGTGTATGCAGTATGCATAACCTAGAAAGTGAGAGAGAGGTCGGAGGTTTTGTTTTTTCCTTGTCTATCCAACTATTTGTATACTATACTATACTACATGTACTACGGCTGGTGACTCGTGCGGAGTGTCATAAAATGACAAGCAAAAAGATCCGAGGAGTCGCTCTCTCCACAGTTCCACACGCAATCGAGCCAGCATTTGCATAACGAGGTTAGCAACTCGGTAATCTACCATTAGGGAAATCTTATTTTCGAGCTTTACTTTCCTCGCCATGTTCTCTTTGTGCATTGTGTATATACAGTATACACACACACACACAATACAAATAGAAGAAAATTTCTTGCCGTTTGAAAGCACCAGAGCTCTTCTTCTTCGTCTTCTTCTCCGTAATTCGTATGTATGGATTGTCTGACGAGAGCACTACCATTATCTGTCATTACCATTAGGAGAAATCACAAGAGGAGAAGAGTAGCGAGAAAGACAGAGAGAGAGAAGCAGCAGCCCTTGGCAAATAATAATGCTAGCGAGACAACTCCAGCTCGGATGGATCCCAATAGAATCAAATGGATTGATACACTCTCCACTAAACAGGGATATGTACAATATTCGTGTGATATATCCCACCATACACAGTATAGATATATACAAGAACAAGCACACCATGTACAAGTATATTGTGTGTATGTAGGAAACACGGAAACTTAAACTGATTAAAATCTATTTTAAATCTCATTCAATCATTCATTTCCTCCACCATTTTTCTCCATCGCACTCTCTCTCTCTCTCTTCTTCACTTCTCTACTCATCGCAAACTAAACGAATTAGACTCGTCTGCTCTCTCTCTCTCTCTCTCTCTTTCTCTCTGAATTCAATTAATTCACTCTCTTACACTATAAAAACAGAACAGAAGGCAGAATGACAATGTGTAATGCTTATGTAGATTTGAGATTCCCCAACTGCACAGATCAGTCGCTCCAAATGGGTATTAAAAAACAATATAGGTAGTTGCTATTTAGCAGGCTGGCTGTATCCCCGTATCTTTTTACTCACATTACTTGGATATAAGCTATAAGCGTATATTCTGCAGTACCTCCGATTAATTCTCCTGTGTGCGTGTGTAGTGTGTAATTTACAATTTACAATTACCACATTAAAGTCAGCCACATTTGTATTTATATGTATACAGATACGGATGTACGATGTATATATGTATATAAGCTAGATTCAAGTTAGGAACGTCATGACTCTTTCAACTCATCTTTTTTCCCTCCGTTTTTTCCACTATAAGGCTGTCTTAATAGGTATTCTTTTGAAAATTTGGAAGACACAAGACAGCAACGCTAAAAGTTTTCAAAACAGCAAAACAAGGATGCAGGATGCATGAAGACAGGAGACGTGTGAAAAGGATCCAAGGGATCTATACGTATGTATGGCGAACCGAGAACCGAGGTTTTGAGTCATTTGTTTACGACTGTGGAAATGTGTTTGGTTGATTGGCAGTGGCATCTGAATCGGGGAAACGGAAAAAACGGCGGATCGTTAAGCGATTTGGCGTATATAGCAGACAGACAACAACATGAGAAAAGTGAGCAGCCAGCCATGGTGAAATTTTGATTAGGTTTGTCAGACTCTTCCTGAATGAACGAACGAACGAAAGAACTAGAGGCAAGTGAATACATAGAGTAAATAGTAAATGAGAAGAAAAAGAAGCGAATGAAAGATATACCTACACTATAAATACGATACATGTTGTGTACGGGTCGACTGTAGCACCAAACTTGATTTCAACTCTATTTAACCCTATTTATTTGCCACATTTTTAGCCCTCTATTTACATAATAATATTGTGTGAGCCTTGGTAAAAAACTGTAACAAAATTTCCATCTGTATCTATCTTTCGTATATATTATTATACAGATATGTTGACAAAGACATTAGTTTGGCAAGCGGAGCGATTGCGTCGTCATTATTTGAAAAAAAGAAACAAAATAGTCAACATTCAGTTTTCATTTCTTTCATCTCATTTCATCATCATTCTCTTTCTGTTTCTGTATTTGCTCCTGCATCACATCTCATTCCATTGAGAAGGGGGCGAAAAGAACATTTTTTTGCACAAATAAATAAAAGACGAATAGAAAATATATAGTTAAGATGATGATGATGATCATCATGACGACGACAAGCAGAATGAAGAGAGAACTGAACGAAACTGAGTTTACAATTCCAATCTGTATCATGGTAAAGTGAAGCAGAAAGTGAAACTGAAACTGTGAGGTAGATAGCAGGAGGAACGCAAACAGAGAAGAGAGAGGAGTGAAAGAAAGAAAGAATGAAAGGGAAAAGAGACAAAAGGACCAACATCATAATGATATCAAGGCGCCTCGAATTCATTTATTCCCAACTCAAACTTTTATCGTTAATAAGAAAAAGTTTTATCGTTTTGTGTTCCTTTTCCCTTTCTTCTTCTTCGTCCTCTCATCTGCTTGTTCTTGTTCCTCAAGTCCTCGTTTCATTGCATTTCCATTTTTCTCCTAGTTTCTTCTTCTGCTGCTTCTTCTTCGTCTTCTTCTTCCACCGTTATTTGCACTCATTCCCTGTGCATAACAGTATGTATACAGCGTGTATTTGCCCATTCATTGTATTCCCCAAAAATAGACAAAGAGGTTAGGTGAGGAGCTCGGAATCTGGGAGAGCTGAAAGCTTCATCCACATTTCTATCATCATTACGCACATTACATTTACTAAGATGATTACATTTTATTCCGAGTCTTTGGGTTCTTCTTCTTCTGCTGTTGTTCCTTTGCTTTTCTCTGGTGAATACCCAACGAACTCTCTCTCTCTCTCTCTCTTCAGGTCTTTATGTGTGTATACTTTCCTTTACCTCACACAAGATTCCCCTGTTTTCTTTACCACCGTCTTTGTCTTTGTCTTGCAAAATTATCTCTTGTTCTTCTTTCAAATATCTATCTTCTATTACACAATCATATTATTATATTATGGTTGCCGTGCATACGGAGTTTGTCTCTCCCTCTGCTTTTATCTATCGAATCTATGGTACGGTACCATTGTGAAAAACTATTTGCAATGTTTTTAGTGCTTGCCCCATGGAAAAACTTCCAGGCTCCAATCTACTTTTACTAGGAACGAAGAAGAAGTTGCAACGTCAGACAATCTATCCATACCATATACTATAGACAAAAGGGAACCAGAGGGAAAAGAAGATAACTTGCCGCATATAAATATATTATGCAGTAGGAATTATTACATGTTTTTGGAAAGCGTAGTTCCCTTTTCCGTGTTTTTGAAAAAATGTTGGAAAAGGAAAAAGTTTTTTCGATTCATAAAAAATCTGTATGTTCTGTGTCTCAACTTTCTTTTCTCTCTTGTGTTCAACTTCAACTTCCATTTATTGTAAATTATTTAATTTCCCTGGGAGTTTTCCTCCCGGATTTTGTTTAGAAAGAAATGTCACAGACAGCTATACATAGATACATAGAGATACGAATACACAGACAGACTCTGTGAGATAAGTTGATGAGATGAGTGAAATGACCTGGTTACGGAACGAAAACGGAAGCAGCTTTTACGCATAGCTTACATATACACATAAATACAAATACATACATATGGGAAATATAGATACTTACGTAAATTATGTATATTATTATTATGCTCAAGTGGAATGAAACCAAACCTTTTTTTATCCCTCTTCCTGTATAGTCAACTATTATGCTAAGCTCTCTGGACTCCCAATAGTCAATACTGGAGAAAAATGGATTAGAAGATAAACAGACGTCGTCTATACATTACATTATACGTTATACATACAAATGTTCAATGTTCATGTGCATAGGATTAAAACCATTGAAAAATTCTCCCTTGGTTGGATTTACTCTATAGCCAGCAGAAAAACTTGAGAGGTCACACAAAGACTACTTTTTTCTCCCCTCTTATACAATATCTACGTCTCCTCCTACTCCTATTCCTATTCCTCCACCTCCTCATCTTCCATTCACTTTACTTAACTTTTAGCTTAAGTAAAAGTTAAGTTTGGTCTAAATGTCTGGTTCTGGCTTTGGCTCTGGCCCCTTGTTTACTTGCTTGCTTAGTTACTTAGTTCGTTCATCTAATAACAAAGTTGAACATGAGCATCAGCATGTATGTAATGCAATGTAATGCATAAAAAGACTATTTGTAAGTTCTCTCCAATCTCTCTGATCCATCTTGATGTTTACAAGGACTCACAAGAGTTAAAATCTCCAATCCCAATTCCAACCACCAACACCAACATCAAGACAAAGATGAAGGGGTCAACAAGATGAAGATGAAGACGAGAACGAAGACGTAGAAAATATAAGGAGACGACGAAGGAGAGAGAGAGAGAGCGATAGAGGAAAAAATATCCGACGAAAATAAAGACACCGGAGGAAAATAGACAAGCAAAAGCAGATAGGAAAATACGAGAAAAAAATATTATCTGCATTTCTCTATACACACACATACACACACACACGAGTTACATATTCATATCATGATTCTTTTTATATACTACTACAAGGGATTTAATATAATATCTCCCAAGAACATTGAAAAATCAAAGGCAAAGGCTCAAGTAAAAGAAGACGGAAGAAAAAAATAGAACTCTGTCAGCCATTTGCCTTGTTCAATGTCATAATGAGAAAAAGCAGACATGTCAAAGATTAATGATGTGCTAACACTTATGACGTCTCCAAAACTCTCCGTTCCCAATACAAAATACACACTATGCATTATACATATTATATTTTGTACAACTCCTCAGCTTTCAACTTTGAATAGTATCAAGAATCAAGTCTACAATTTTCATTTTCCTCTCCTTGTTCATCTCATGCCAAAAAATGTGCTTCTCTTCATCCAACTACTTAATTTGTAGTTATTGAAATGCATAGATACATACACACAAAAACCCGCACCCACATTTACAGTCACATTCACATTCAACGAGACTCATACATATGTATATTGTACATTGTACATACTCAGACTGGGAAAAATAATAGCTTCATCCAACTCCAACTCCAGCTTTACCATATTCTGTAGATTAAACAAGTGTATTACTTGAGGATTTACTGATAGCTTTGAATTGAGATCCGTATGTATATGTATATGCATATGAATATGTATGAATAAATTCCATCGCTTGATGCTCGAATGAGCATCAAATTTAGAAACTACATATATTTTATCATAAAAGAATAATCTTACACACACATACACACATACGCACATGTACAAGAGAAGAACAAGGTCTAAAACAGCCACCTACTTGCAAAACATGCATGAGGGAGATCATACGGCTTTTTGTATTATTCCTATTCTTGAATCGGGCCAAACGAGTGAGTGAAAGAGTGAATCGAGCAAGTAAGTATGAGCGAGGTTCGTAGCTCGTAGGCTGGTGTTGCTGGTGACTGTGAATGTCGAGTATATGTCAAGTGACACCGGCAGGAGTCTTGTCATTATTCAGTGTGACAAAGGTGTCACTTTCTATAGAGTGTAAACTGTGACCAAAATCTCTCTGATGTGACTATCCCAAGATTTTTATACATACATTCCTTTTATACACACTACACACACCCATGCATGCATGCATACACATACACATACATAAATATCAAGTTGAAAATAGCTGAACATTGAACAGCTTATACATGAGAGTGTAGACTGTAGAAGGCAGACATACGTACATATAGACATCCACAATATGAAGAACGGACATTTGTAATCAGAATGAGGGAACTCAGAGGAGGCTGACGTATGTAACTGTCAGTGGTGTCAGTGCCCATTTATTTTGACGCCAAAGTCAGTCAGTCAGTCGCTCACACAGCACAGCAGAGCACAGTGAGAAGCCAGCAAACCAAACCAAACCAAAGGAGAAAGTCAAGAGAGGAAAGAGAAAGAGAGAAAGAACTTGCCTACTGACTCCAACTCCAACTCTGACTTTGACTCTGACTGACTGAATGTGAGCTCAATTGAGATTGGGGTTGAGGCAGGTCACGGAAAAGCGAGCGAGTATTAGTCACTAGCCCGTAATATAGTAGTAAAAGTAGTAGTAGTATAATAATACATCGTAGTATGAACAGCAGTATTTCAAAGCGTAAAGGAAAAAGAGACCTATAGACTTTTCCCCTGTAGTAAAAAGACTCTATGATATAATAATAAATGATGTGATATATTTCGTCGTAAAAAAGCAGTGGGAAAGACGGAAATATTTGTACTAGACTAGAACACCACCAAGAAGAAGACGAAGAAAGATATAGAAGAAGAAGGGAAAATGAATAGAACTAGAATGGAGAATGGACGACAGCGGAACCCTTTGCCTCTTCGTTCCTTCTTCTTCTTCTGTGTATTTCTTGATAGTAAAACAGGAGGATAGGCGCGGAAGCTTTTTTCCAACCTCTGAAAAAGATCAGTGTGTGTATCTCTGTGTGTGTGTATGCGCACACGTACGGATATCTTTGTACACATACATACATACATAGCACATAAAGCACCACACTGCCATGCCAAGTGAGCCAAACCAAGCCACACCAGTTTCACTAACAAAACCACCAAATCAAGAAAACCTGACTGTTCCTTTACATTATACAATATACATGCAGTACACATACATACTGGAGACTATAGAGTAATACACTGGATTTTTTTTCGAGAGGGGGTGCAAGTTCATAAGTTAGTGATGACGACAGCCCGTGGTAATGGATTGCGAAAAAACAGGCATTTTACAGCTTCCTAATTTATGAACACAAAAGGAGTCTGGGTTAGAAGGAGAGAGAAACAGAAAGAGAGAATGAGAAAGAAAGAAAGAAGCGTGTAATGAAATAAAGAATGATTCTCCATCCTGCCATATGTTAAAGAAGCAACAAGCGAAAATATGACAGTCCTCTCGTGTCTCTCTCTCTCTTTCTCTTTCTCTCCCTGTGTGTGTAAAGTGTATCTTATTCGCCACCTTCCTCCTTTACATGTGCATGAATATGCATGCTCTATATCATTTAAACAGCGGTAGTAGTAAGGTTAGTAGTAGTAGTAGTACATCTTGTACTTATTCTATACGATTTCCCAATAAATTATCCCCTCGGTGTCTCGCTTCTTCTGCTTCTTCTCCTTTTTCTGTTCTCTCTCCCTTCTTTCCTTCCCAAACTCCTGCTGAAATTTACTGGGTCTCTCGTCCTAAGATAATCATGAAATTATCCTGAGTCGGAAATTCATCTTGAATTGCCTAACTGCTACATATTACGAGGCAGATAAATTAAATCAACACACTCACTTGTATACATGCACAATAGACATATACATACACGTACTTATTTAGTTAGATAGATAGATTCTCCTTGGTGTCTTCCTATACATGTGTGATATGTATGTACACTGTACACATTGGTTATTTGCTGGTGTTGGTGTGCAAGGACTGAAGAAAGAGATAGATGCCAGCTCCTCGTTTCTCAATTTAAGTTCATGTCTCAAACTCCGAGTTGACTGGGTAATTTCATAATTTCATCAATAATGATATTGCCAAGCAATATATCTCCTCAAAATGTGCTTTTTCTTCATCTTTTCTGCACTACAAGAGTTTTGCGGTGAATCACACAATTTACACTGGCCAAAAGTATGTACTCACATACACACAACATGGAACCTCATAATTTATTACATGGCAAGTAAAGTGGCTCATGCTCTCATCCACATTGTAAATTGAAAAAAAAGTCAAGTGATTTTTTCATTATATGGTTCTTTTAGCGCCCAACTTGAGTACGTATTATTGAATACTGATACTGTATATACTGTGAGCGCAGTTTTTCCCTGTCAAATGGAGCAATAATTATATCATTAAAATAAAGTATATGAAGGCCGATGGTTTCAATAATAATTGTGATAATTATGGTTATTGTACAAACACGGAAATAAAATGTTGTTGATTGCAACATTGAACAATGGAACAGAGTGAACAGAGTAACTGTCTCTCGTTGTCTTAATCACCGTTTTTGAATACTTTTTGACAATGTGAAAAGGAGCAGCAGTTTCAATATACTCACTGTGTATATAGTGTATACCTCTTTCTCAACCAATTCCCATTTTCCTCAAGTAGAAAACAGACAGATGTAATTGTAAACTTTCATGAGTGATAAGAGCACAAGACGATGAGCAGAACAAAACAGAGCAGGAGACAAAGAAGTAGAAGAAAAAGACGATGAACAAACGACATGTGTCGTAGCTCACTGTCTAATTAATGCCCGAGTATTTGTCATAATTAGGGGTTGAGAAGTGGAAATTATCGCATGTAAGTATATCGTGAGCAAACCCACAAATATTCAACCCTCATTGCGTGTCTCTCATCGTCCAACATGTATACATGCGCTTCCACTTCCACACACACACACACACACATACAAGACAACTAGACACGATGGCTGCATGGCTCGTTTTTCTTCGTCTATTCAGGATTTTATGCACAAAACAACGCATACATGCATTCAGAATATTAACATGCATCTATATGCACATACATATACTTATCTACATGCATTTTGTAATAAAGTGCGGTGGTGATGGTGGTAGTGGTGAGCGTCCACATTTTTCCATGACTTTTAAGTTGCTCCCATTCTCATTTTATTTTGATCGCATCGAGTAATATACATACAACATACATGCATACATAGAAGCACACACAAAGTCTAACCTTTTCGGTATACTTAGGTTTAATGTGTGTACACACATAAATAGGAATATACAGTTAAAAAATTAAGGCTGCCCACTCATTCACTCGCTAACTCGATTCTCGATTCTAGATCCTCGATTACACGAACAAGTGGAAGGACATTAAAAGTTACGTTAAATTTTTTCCCCATTTCAAACGAAGAGAGAGAGAGAACCCCTTTGCCGATGTGTATATATTATCTTCTATTTAGATACATATAGGTGTGCTCATTCAATTCATTTAGCCCAACTTTAGAAAATGAAGGGAAGGCAGTGAGAGGAGTGTTCGGCCATTTATTCTACCTATTTATAAGTAAAAGTCTGTATTTTATTCATGCATGTAAATAGTATCCACACTGAATGCAGCAGTCATTTCCAATGCATTGTCTACACTTTTCAGCATTTATGTGTGTATCATTTCCTTGGTCTAACACGTCCTCCTATCCATAATATGTATGTATAAATACGCACAAAAGCGTAAACAGAACGTAGTCATGCTATGTATAATGTATACGAACATAGTAGATATACTCATTTTGCTGGAAAGTGGGCATGGCTCAAAATTGATAACACATTTCAAATTCAGAATCATCATCGTCCCATCTCTCTCCTTTTATATGTTTCGGTTTCAACCAACAACAGGCAAAAGGCGGTTTGTCACTCGTTGCCTATGTAATACTCTCATACCAAAAATGATAAGTAGAATGCACACTTTTATTTTTTCGGGGATGGTCATCCATTCAACTATATTTTACAGAATACAAAATGCGTATAAATATGTACGTACATACAAAAAATAACATGGCATGCCACAATAAAGGGTTAAGTGGACAGAAAAAATTCCAAATATTTTTCATTTATACACAATAACATTATATACTATACTACATACATTGTTGACAGTCACTTCACTTGACTGCAATGTCTACTTTTCTTGGTTCCACATACATTTTACATTCTACATACATGTTTCAAGTTCCTCTCGCCACCACGACATTTATTTAAATATTCGAGATTGAAGAAGATTGAAGTTTATTCTACATACATTTTTGATGAGGACATTTTCCACATACTTTTAATAAGTATTTTGCATTGTATTATTAAAAAACGTGGACTGTGTGCGGTATCATCCTGTTATTATTTTTAAATGATAAACATTTTAGTCGCTGAACATACGGAACGAATGTAAAACGAATGTGCCTTTTAATTAAGTTTTTTTGGAGTTTTGGAAACTACACAATACAATTTATTAATACATTGCACATAAAATCATGGATAAAAAAGTACAGATAAAAATGCAATGTGTACGTATTTCCAGGTTTAGTTTTTCGAGAGTTGTTTGCAAGATTCGGAGCCAAAGCCAGAACCAGATTCAAAACTAAAAACTTTCTTACTATTGCTATACGTATTGCTCTCTTGCCATGCGATGTAACTACAGAGTTGGTTGGCTGGCTGGCTGGTTGGTTGTTGGTTGCCTGCCTGTCTGCCATGCGATGAGAGTTGAGAGTATGATGCGTGTGATGCGATGAGCCATGAGAACCGTCAGTTGAGACATGGATATGTAAAAAAAAGAAGTTTTTTCTACTTCTTCAAGATGTCAAAAATATACCACAAGTGATGTTACAGTTGCCTTCGAAAAAAACCACAAGATAAATAAACACTAGGAAATGTTCACAGCATCCAGCCAAACCGTTTCGTACTCAGTTTCTTTCTCTCGCTCTCTCTATTTCTTTTTCTACGAGAATACAACTTGAGCTACAATTCAAAATCCTGTGTACATGCCTGAATTTTCCTCCTCCGTTTCACGTATACGTATGTATGTATTATGCAAGAATCTGGGATGACGATGACACGCCTCAGAATTTTATTTCTCTCTTACTTACTTATTTCGTCTTTTTCTTTCCCTAAAAATCCTTCGGTTCAGACATTTTTTTACTAAACATTTCTCTCCTGTGTACATTTTCCATGTCTGATGTATACATACATATACTTTTTTTCACAGTATTATTCCCTCTCATTTAACTCTCGTATAGTAGTAAGCTTACAACCTCACATTTTTCAAAATCTTATTATTTGTTATTTGTATATAACTTTCAAGTAGGTATCTAGCTCACTTCGCAAGTACTATTGAATGTGAAATAAATGTCAAAATGGATTTGCTCCTCTCATCCTCAAAACTCCATAAGGATATTTAGAATATTTATAATATCTCTCTTTTCTTTCATTCCCACTTTTCTAAATATTAAGAAAAGGTTTGAGCGTGTTAGCTTGAAACTAACTTGAAGGTTCTTTTTGTATTTCAAGTTGTCTGCAAAATATACATTCAACTGTACGTAGTATGTACACTACCATTCTATTTTACTATATGCAACATGGTTGCACAGGTTGAGAAAAATATTATTATCTATCTACATGGAACTCATCAGACTGTACAGTAAAACGACGACGAAGACGAAACGATTAGTCATCATGTCAAACCGGAGAAGATGATGCAAACCTGACTCTATATTATTATACTTGTTCTTGGTAAATGAGATCTCTTTAGTCTTTAGTGTATAATATGAAAGGATGCATTTAAAAAGTAAATAAATAAATAAATAATAATACTTTTCATCCTCACTCCAAGAGCACGATAATGAAGAATTAGGTGTTTATAAGAAAAGTTCTTTGTATACTATGCTGCTATACAATAAAGTCTTTGTTCTTGTCGCCAAATCCCAAATCCCAAGTACAAACCAAAACTTGTAATAGTCCTTTGCTTTGTTTCTCCACATACATACGCTCACACACACAAACACACGTGTACACATAGACAAGGAGCATGGGAGTAATTACGGGAGTCGTCAATTAGATGGAAAAGTATCTTCTTCGTCTTCTCTCTATTTATTTCCATCCTTCACAGTATCTTACACACATACATATGTATATAGATGAGGAGATGAGATCATGTCATTCCTTCCGCGATCTGTCGTAAATATCTCAGCCGGAGAGAAATGAGATGACACGAGATGAGATGTGATGTAACCCCGCATCACAATCTTTCTCTCGTTTTTTGACGACTTCTCCCAGTTATACATACGTATAAGAGCGTAGAAAAATAAGGAAGAGAGACAAAATAAGAAACTTGGAATAGTCTTCACTTTCCTCAACCCACACTTTTAGCGGAGGGAACGACGAACACGTCGAGAAATTTTGCAAAGACAAAACATTTTATTTTTCGGTCATCTTCGTCATCACTGTCGCGTTGAACAGTCGTCGACAGGAGCGACGTCGTCACAATAAGTATACATTATACATGAATGTATGTACTCATCTATGAATGTGTGCAGCCCGCACGTACATACAATTACCATCCTGTGAAAAAACCACATCTTTACAAAATAAGTGCCTATTCTCTACAGTCATCATATGTCCATAATATGTACTTGAGTACAAATGAGATGGCACGGCGTAAAACTAACTAACGATCAGCCAAAGTAGTTTAGCTGCAATATACAAGACACGTATACACAATATATACATTATATCTACATATACATACAGTCATAACTGCAATAATGGACCAATTCTACTACTTTTCTGTTTGTCTAAGCACACGGGGAATTACATCTCGACTGTCCCAAAATTACAACCGTACATACACATATACATAGATATACGGGGAAAAGGGTCCACGACTCTCATGTAATATAATATAAAAGAAAAAGAAGAGACTGGAAAACTGGAATCGGAGCAGCAGCAGTAGCAGCAGACTACACATATACACACTCCCAAATGTTTTCCCTTTCATACATCCTCTCTGGATTCTCAAATTTCACATTTTCTTCCCTCTCTTTAACATTATCCTAAAATTATTTGTTTTAGGGTCTTTCTCCACACATTCAGCCCTCGGTGCTGCTCAATGAATATTTTTAGGATTACTTACTTATCTTTCCACAAAAAGTGCTCAGTGTACATACATACATATCATATGGAGAATACACACATACATGCATAGAGGAAACGTATAGAGGCGAAACTCTAGATGCTCTTCATCATTTGTGTACATGTGCTACTGTGTGTTTTGTGTACTTCTCACTTATTCAACGGGAGAATCCCTACAAACTCTGTATGTGTATAGTGTATAGTAATATTGCTGAGGCATACATGAAATACAAATAACCATGAATTTTAAGGATGCTTCTTTTTCTCGCGCAGAGATGAAGATGAGCTCAAGAAGAATTAGGAAAATAAAATGACAGATACAACTCAAGTCGAACATTCAAGTGTTCAATGACTATATTTCCAGCAGTTCCAGCGAAAGGGAATGGAACATTTTAGTATTGTATTTGTATAGCTGAATTCGTATTTCGTATTCGTACAGTTAGTTTCCCCCTTTCAAACAATTTCGAATGTCGTTGCGATAGAAAAATAAAACACAAGAAAGGAAAAGTGCATACAGTGTACAGAATCAATATCAATCTTCGACTAAGTTTTCGACTTGGTTTTTGGCGTTCTTGTGTGTTTTTCTCTAGTAACTACTCATTGGATAAGAAAAGACGAGGACAACGACGACATTCTATCGTCGGCTATTTCAAGAAGAAGACGAAGAAAGAGGCGGAGGAGCAGGAGGAAGGTATAGGGATGAGAGCTAAAGAGGAAGGAATTCGAAATTCCAACCGTTCATAATACAAGTATCTAACCTGGGACGAGAGATGAGAGAGTTGGAATGCATGACCTTTCAACTCTTGCCTAACTTGTCAGCTGCCCATAACCGTCGTCTGCATTCCTTCTCGACGTCAAAGACAGATTTCCAAAGAAATACACATTCCTCGTTCCATCGACATCTCTCCGTCCCTCTCCAACTCCAACTTTTCCAACCCGTCATCAAGTTATTAGTGTCACACAGTCAGGCTCCAAAAGCAAGTCAAACAGGGATTTGGAGAGTTGCAATTCTCTTCCTTCCGCTGTGTACTTTTTCGCCATCTCCTTCATGTATGCTGTATGCACGATCCGTCCCTCATGATATTTACACACTCTTTATTGTTGTCATTCACTATTTAACTCACTATTTGTGCAAAATTATGGTCCCTAAAATGTGCTAATTGCTGGAACAATATGCAGTTTTTATGACGGCTAAAAAAACACTTGCCCATGAGTCTATGCCCAAGTAGGTAGGTATACATATGTATAATGAGATACTGACCTGCTTCACTGTTGTTATCCGTACTATGTTGAGAGTTTGGAGGTTGACTTAAGGGGCCTGGAGTGCCACCGGATCCTGGTGACCTCGCATCATCGTTTCCCGGACCAGTATACGACAGCGAGGATGAGGGGGGTCTCTGAAATTTCAAAAAATAAAAATCCATCATTATAGACGTGCTTGCTGCTATTTTGCATCCATTTTTTACATATCATTCATGTTATTTAGAAAAACAAAAAATCGTCATCTTCCGCATAAACAAAGAACTTGAAATTTTACATGGACTATTTTTATGCAAAACAATGTCACTTTTGGATAGCTCAAGAAGAAGAAGATGAAGAAGATGGGGAAACTTTTCAAAGTCTATTCCATGATATTCTGTTATGTTATGTTCTACGGAACAGAACTTTGAGCCTTTGACTTGACTTGTTATGGTTTCTCTTTCTCGTCTCGTCCTCCTCGTTGAATTTCTATTTCTCCCCATTACATTTTGTAAATGGTGAACCGGAATTCAAGATGAGCTGACTAAACTAAAGCAAGAAGTGGGGGAAGGAGTCAAGCGATATCTTTAGCCATTTTACAAGGGAGAATGGCACGATCTGCATACATATACATTATACATATTATACACACAATCTTCTTATACATATATGTATTATGTATGTACACATGTCAAAATATTTCTATATTTATTCCAAAAAATACAATATAGAGACATTGGACTGTGCTCTACAATTCTACACTCTCATCTCATCTCCATGTCTTGAGTTCTCTACTGTATATTCTGTTCTGTTCTGCGTGTGTGTTAGAAAGATCCATCCGAGTTGGTTTCTTTCATCTCATCTACACATAACGAAATAGCATAAGAACAGAGGCAAGACGAGGCAAGGCAAGCAGCAAGTGCAGATATGCAATAAGAAGACAAGTTTCGAATTCATTAGAATGGAAAAGGAAACGATGCCAAGTTCAGAATAGCATTAAATCATCCTCTCTCCATGCCCTAACTCTGTCTCTCTGGCTCTGCCTGTATACGCTAGGCCAAAGGTTCCATATTCAAATCTACATGGATGCAGCTCAAATGCGTAACTAAGATTTAACTGTATAATATATAAATGTATATACGTGCATCTAATATAGAGAGAGAAACTTTCAAAGTTTTCCCAAATGATTCCCCACCAGCAGATGTAACTGTACATCAAGTGCATATACAGTAGATTTTACATACACACACAAGTACATGGATGCATATCGAGTAAATGTGGATGTGAATGGAGAGAACCGGGGAAAACACACTTATCCTTCATATTCATCCATCGAAAATATCTCAATGTGTCTATGTATGTGTAATGTGTATGTAGTTAGTTAGTTACAGACAGACTCGTTCAAAACATTTGCATACAAATACACGAGGAGAAATGATATTACATATAAAAAGAAGGGAGAGAGCAAAAGAGCTCTGGAAAACCAAGTCCAAATCCAAATCCAAACCAAAACTCTTTGTGTACAGGATTTCCTATTTGAAAAAACGAGAGAGAGAGAGAGAAAGAGAATGAGACACTCTGTAAAATAGAGAGAGGGGAAGAAAAGAGGAAGGAAAAAAGAAAATAAGTGGTATTGTATGTTGTGGGATGGGATGGAATGGATAGGGAACAAGCGAACCCTTCTTCTGTTCCTCTATACTGTTTCTTCTTCTTGGAATGATAACCCTTTTTCAACACCATCTAATTTCTCTAGTCAAAAATGCTAATAAAAGAATAGGGAGACCCACATTTACTGACTCATCAAATAAAATTATCGAGATCCTACACATTACACAAGTATACATACACACAAGCACATATATAATTCTATTCAGTTATATAATATTATATGATATGATATGGTTCTCTCTTGTCTTGTCTTGTCTTCTTGAACCTTTCTCTGTCCATTGAGACTTTTAATAATAAACCATGTACTTTCCATTTACTTTACTTGTGGAGAAACCCTGACATTACTCAATTGTTCTATATACTTATTACCACTGGCTTTTGATCCCAGTCCCCCGACTTAATGAGTATCATTTTGGATCGACTTTACACAAAATATATGTATGTATGTGTGTATTTATAAACGAGGAGCAAAGCATCATCATTATCATTATCTTTCCCTTAAATACATTGATTGTCTCTTATTTTCTTCCTCCCTCTTTCTATTACTATTATACGATATACATACATGGGATTTTATACACAGCAAAAGGCCACCTATGAGACAATCAATATTTTTAATAAGGTAAATGTGGCGCTTAACGTTATTCCTTTCTCTTCTCCGTCTTCTGCTTCCTTCCGACCGACTTTTAATTTCCTCTGTATGTGTGTGTGTATAATACTTACAATAGTATATAGAAAATATTATACATTGGACAGCACATCAGGTACATATTGTATATCCAAAGCAATAACGATTACTCTCAACGCTCGACCCCCATATTTGGTTGGTCTTGTGTAAACAAAAAGTATGTATGCATAAAATATTGGAGTGAAATGGAGAGTCAAGGCATTTATCTATATATGCAAATATCCATTTAATTATAGCATAATCTTATTACACAGGCCGTGGAGAAAAGGCAAAACCAACAATAAATGTGCGTTATTATTATCACAGATATAGAAATTAAGTTGAGTTGAAGTTGAGGGCATGCTAAATTCAGAATAAAAGATGGGTAATCTAGTAGTACTTTGAGTAAAAGGAAAGGAAAATGGCAATCTTGAGACCCGGTCACGCTCCGGGGAATCCTGGACAACGCAGGGGGCTTTTTCTATTACCTACATAAATGTTGTCCTCCATTTCCCATACGACCGTCGACTTTTCTCCATGCATTTCATCATTATTATTACTACATATTTTATATCTGTATACATACAGTTTTACATATAACTTGTATATTTCGTTTGTATTTTGCTTGCAATTTACTAATGTCATTTTTTGATGAAAGCATCATTTTTTCCATAGACAATGGCTGGAATTTCCATTTCGCAAAACATTTTAAACTATACACAGTGTAGTGCCATGAATTGTCAGAGTACCAAAATTAAATGCTAAAGTAAACGATTTTTCCTATTGTCAGACAAAATCGTTAGACTATCTTTATCTCTATACGTATAGTTTTGCTCTGGAATTTTGACTGAATTGACAGAATTTTCATGAGCTCAGCTTTGTCTCCCCCTCCTTCCTCCATATCCACAGCTATCTTATGTAAAGATAAACGGTGAGATGTGGTGTCAAAATGCGTGTTCTGGATAAAACCAAGATCCAACCAAATAAGTACATACATACACAGTAGAGGAACTTTCTTCCTTGCCGAGTGTGCATTAAAAGCTAGAGTGTATTTAAATAGACGACAGTCTCCGAACTTTATGCACCGCCCCGCGAGTCCTATGACCCGAAAATCGTCTATTACACTTTTAAGAAGACTTTTACGACAACCAGAGACTTGAAACGGCCCACTTGCTTACACATTCGCATTCCCGCCTTCCTCTCCATTCACTCTATGTGTGTATACTACTTTGGTTCCCAATAATATCCAGGAATAGACACACGTTTTGAGACAATATCCATGTGTATACTCGTACACTCCGACTCTAAACTCTAAATACAATCCGAGAAACACAAAACGACATGAGCAAGATACACGCCATGTATGTATGTATGTATGCATGTATGCATGTACATCAGAAGGAGACAAGACATTGAAATAGATTGAGAAAATCCCTCCACGCAAGACTTCCACCACACGACACAACACAAGACACAATGTTCCCCTCAAATTTGCTCTGGCTAACCATACATACGTATCTTACATACAAAATACAAACACATTTTAAGAAACATGAACATGAGCGTAAATGAAAATAGGAAATAGAAAACTTTGTCTCTCCGACTTCTCTAGTCTATTCTTGCCACGGAGAAATTACATACAGATGAACTTTCCTCGTGTCAGATTAAGCACATGGATAGAGGCCGTTGGTAAAAACAACGCATTAGTATTAGTGCGTGTTTTTTGTGCGTATTCATGTGCTTGCTGTACATTTTCTGTGTATGTATGTATGTATTTACCAAGTTTATTTATTAACTGACAATTATTTGCTGTTCCACAGCAAACTACTACAAACTTTATAGGCAATTTCAAATTAATTCGGAATTTCGTTCTTTTTTTCCTTCACAAAAACTGACGTCATTTTCCATGGAGTCACGGAATATTGAACAGATTATTGTATACAGAATATGTAAGAGCAAGAACAAATGATACTTTTTGAAGCTAATCTTGTAAAGTATTTTGTATGTTTCTGCTGCCTCTCCGCTTCATCCTGTTGCCTGTTCCATTATTGTTTATTATATTTATCGATCGATTTTATTATCCCTCCTCCTTATCTATACGGCGTTTCCATTATACATTTTACAACTGCATTAAATTAGCCATGACTCGGATTTCCGGTTGCAAAAGATGACACAGAAAGGAGGAGCGAGAAGACGAGAACGATGACGATGGTTGTCTCAGCTGATTCTGATATTCGTGGAATACGCGCAACTTATATACATTATACTGATACATACTGTAATAATCATGTAGAAACACAAACTATTGTTCCGAACTGAGGGAAATGAAAAGGGAGGCCTTATGCACGCTCTATTCTAAATTTTACGTTAGACAATGACTGTCCAAATTTTCCATATAAATGCATACATATTACATATGGCATAAAGTTTGACTTGCTCCGGGGGAATGAAAGTCTAACAATATCATTTCATCCACAATATTATACACTGATGACGAGTGGATTGAATTGAAAAATGGTAAGATTTTTGCTGTCTCATCCTCCTGTCGTCATACGAGGCGGAATAGATAGATACAGATATACCTTTTACTCCTTCCTTGATGCAATTCAATCACCCTGCACATTGTACGTACATATGTAGATTTCTTTCTATTTTTTATACACATGTATGTATATACGACTTGATTATATTTTTCTCTGTTTCTTCTTTTGGAATTAAAAAGCAGGGAGACAGAATTGAACGTGTGCCGGGAAAGCATTGTCAGTAAAGAAAAAGTGGCGAAAAAACACATGCGTTTGGCTTATGGTTTTCCACACACACACACAGTGAAAATAGAAAACGGAATAATAATAATTTACTAAAGTATAGTATGTCTGGTAACAGTGACTGTCATAATATTCATGGGTTTTGGCAGACGACCATTGAACACAATGCGTAAATTTTTTATTTTACATTTCACGGGTGAAAATGAAAATAGTTGGATGCACACATGCTTAATTTTTATAATTATCATGATGCAAACAAAAAAGTACGTACATATACTATATACTAAAACTAGCTGGAAAAGAGCATTCCATAGTCCATGTTAAATACATTCTTCAATCAAATGAGACTGGATCGATTTTTCCTTTCCACAACAACGGACAGCTAATTTGCCTTCATCCAAATGTATATATGTATACAATATACATACATACACACGAGTACAATTTGGAATTAGATGCTTTTCTCTTTCGCATTGTGAATTTAGAGCCCCACACAGAAAAGGAGCTCTTTATATATATATATATATATACATAGATCCATTTTGAATGAGGACGTACATATACATATTCACATAGCATAAGAAGAAAGAGATCCACAAGTCACTGAAAAAAGGAGAAGAGAAAGGAGGGAGATGGTCGGGCCGATGTAGACGGTCGTTGTTAGTAATCTAACACCCCGACTGAATCATAATATATTCTGGGAACAAAGAGTATCTCACGATGGCTGAGCTCAACTCAACTGCTGATCATAAGTGCTTTGACAGAATGGAAAGTGCGACCACTATTCACATCCACATCTATCTAGATAGATTCTCTCTCTCTCTCTCTCTCTCTCTTTCTCTCCATACTTATTATCTACTGTTCATAGAAAATCCACGAGCCCAACTTTGTACTACTAATGTGTACGTACAGCTCGAGTTGGCTCTAATCAATGCTCAATGCATGAGGAAAGTTGAAAGAATTCATCGTGTTTGCCACATCATCATTTCCATCGTCATCACAACAGAACCACTGCTGCTGCTGCTGCTGCTGCCAATGATCACCATCAGAAAATCAGGAGCAATCGGAGCAGAAGACCATAGTTGATCATACATAGTTTTCCCTCCTTTTCCTCCATGCCATGCATGCATCCACTGAATATTGACTACTATCCGTCGTCCGTCGTGTATGTATATTTATATAGACAATACAAAATACAATAATAATATGCCGGCATAAAATGCTAAGGATAGATTGTCGACGCTCGGTAGAGGAACAAACAATATAGCACAATGCAATATATACAACGAAACACACAACTCAATACACATTCGACATAATACTCGATGCATACATGGATAGGAATGAAGATATGTAATCTGTATACACGGACGCACAGTTTTGTTCGGTGTTCGTTCGACTACAATTGAACTACCACCACATCACCGACAGATAAAAGATGCGATTGGATTAAACCCATGTGAAAAGCAAAAAAAGAAAGAGCAAATCTATGTATATGTATATACACACTATACAATATTCAGTGCAGTACAGCGAACGATCAGCTTTTCCACTGAATAGAGAGTAGAAAGAAAAAATCGGGAATTTGAGACCAACAACCAGAGAACACACACACATACACACCAGACCAATTTGTTTCCATCATCATCATTTCATTGGCGAAAATTCAATCAATCGATCCGATCAAGCTGCAGATGGGGTCGAAGTAGAAGCCGACACATTCCTTTCCATTCACAAGTATCTAGTTATACACATACGTACATCTATTGGCTCCCTCCCTGCCTATCCACTTCACTACACATATCGAAGGGCCACACACAGCAGGAAAGGAAGCTCAAGAGTACAGTACATATGTATATATATCTACATCTGTCTTTAGGTATTTTATACATAGCGTCAATTGTCCTCATCAAAAGTTTCCTTGGAAGAGCTTCCTCCTCTTGTCTTCTTCTTCTTCGTATTCCCTCTTTTTACACTTGGGCTCCTGGTTTTACATTGAGCTAGAACTAGTAGCACACAACATACATAAAAATACATACGAGTTTTCTTCTCTCTCTCGCTCGCTCTCTTAAAGTCCTTGAGTGGAGAGCCGAGCCAAGTGTCGAGAGTGGAAATCAAATCACCTACACTTGTCATGGATGATTTCTCATATTAACTCATTAAATGCTAATGCACAGAAGCATCTTCTTCTTCTTCTTGGACGCAGTGTGAAAATTTGATTTCCTTTCTTTCTCTCTCGGTTTCTCTCCGTCCCCTTTCCTCCATGTATTTACGACGATCAGATTGAAAGCCTCCAAATCCAATCAATTATGCTAAAATTGTCAGCCACATCAGTGCGTGGAAATCCACTGCATGCATACATATATATGTACAAAGATGGTTTGTGTCCAAAAT